>PVIW01005706.1:0-100968 GCA_004026585.1 Noctilio leporinus
TCCCCTCCCCTCCACCCCTTCTCTCCCCTGCTGATCTCTTCCTGGAGCAGCCCTGTTTCCTTCTTTCCAGTTGGTTTGCTTGTTAAAAGATGTATTTATTTATTTATTTAAATTGTATTGTTGTTGTATTACATCCATCCCCTTTTTCCTCCCCTCTGTTTCTCTCCAGTTTTTTCACCATCAGCATTCAGCTGCATCTCCTCCCCATGCCAGTGGCTGCACTTCCTGACGACGCAGGTACACAGGGGCCAAGTAGGCCCTCTTTCTTGGGGACAATTTCTGCAGCCACGTTGTGCAGAAGACTTCTTCAGGTTCTGCCTCGTGGTTCAGTGTGTGCGTGCAGGCTGGTTTGAGCACTGTTGGTTTGCTCCAGGGAAACCTAGGTTTTCCTTCTTCCCCTTCTTCCTAGCCCGGCTCCAGACAGGAATGTTCTTCCTCTGGGACACACGGCTCTGCTCACCTGCCCCCTTCAGAGCATGGTCTGGTCCGTTGTAAAGTGTGAAGTAGCTTCAAGGTAAGGAGGGCACTGCACTGGCCTTGTTCCAGGGTCTCTACCACCGGATGTGTGGCCAGCACTCTGCTCTCCTTTGCAAATGCAAATACATGATCTGGGAATGCCATTAAAACCTTTAGTGATGTCCTGAGTGAAGTTGTTAGCTTCATATTCTCAAGCCGGAAACCTAGACACACGCCTTGACTGGGGATTGAACCAGTGACCTTTGGTTTTGTGAGACAGCACCCAACCAACTGAGCCATGCCTGTCAGAGCCACAAAATCATTTTCAAATGCACTGATTAACTCCTGTTTTTCCTCGTAAATGTAAGTTCCACATTCTCCTTGCTAAGGAGAGGCAACCCCCTAACAAGATGCTGAAGAAATGGGACTTGGGCTTCAAAAAAGAGAAACAGGCCCTGGCTGGTGGCACAGTGGATAAGGCACCAACCTGTGAACCCAAAGGTCACTGGTTTGATTCCCCAGCCAGGGCACATAACCAGGTTGCAAGCCAGGTCTGCAGCCAGGTCCGTAGGTGGAGGCAGGTGAAAGGCAACCATACATTGATGTCTCTCTCCCTCTCTGCCTCTTCCCCTTTCTCTAGAAATAATAAATAAAATAAAAAGAGAGAGAGAGAGAAACACACTTAGGGACACAGCAGGGCCAGGGAGCTGGCAGAGGGGAGGGTGGTCCCACGAGGCCCTGGGAGCTCCTGGTGGTTCAGAGGGGCAACTGGAGGGAAAATAGGAAGAAGCACTTTGTCTACTGTATCCCCTGGCTTAGGACCGCCAGACACCGTCCCATGTCACCTACGCGCCTACGGCCAGCTATTACCGCATCGACGCCCACTCTCCTTCAAACGAATCACGGCTTCCCTGGCTGGCAATGCGCCTTTGCACTTCGTGGCTTCTTGCTTGTAGCTCCAGCTCCCACTGGCTCTGCCACCCCGTTGTGAAGTAGGATGGGCCTAGATTTGGGAATGAGGCAGAGTTGCATCTAAGCTTTACCTGCTTAGGTAATCAATACCTTAGAGAAGAGGTCTGCAGAGACACCTGTTGAATTTCCACTCTTCCGCGGGCCATGGGCACTTTCTACAAGCTTTCTGATCGCTGCTCCACCGTGCTCTGGTCCTGGGCCGTAACTGCCCTTGGTCTTGCGTTTCTTCAGTCACTATTGCAGGGCAGTAAAAAAACACGTTCTACACTTGAATTCTCCCATCTCTGCCTGGGTCCACTCCCACCAACCCCGCCCTCTTTCCTAAAGGGACTGCTGGACTAATTTTATTTTTAATAATTCACCGTGATACCGTCCTTCTTCCAACACCACAGAACCCACTGCTGAGTAGTTCTGCCCAATCGACAGCCAGAAAACTCCACCGGTAGCTGGTACACTGTTGCCGCCCGACACACAAGGCCAGGCAGCCATCAGAACAGCGCAAAGGAGACTCAAGAAGTGCTGGAAAAGTCGGAAGAATGAGCACTGGAGAGAGAGGGATCTCAGTGAATCAAGCATGGAAATAGGAGCGGAAGACATATGACAAAGAACCTAGGGAGAGAGTGAAATCATGAACTAAGCTATGGATTGTTTCCCTATCCCGTTTTTAGGCTGTGATTCGTCTTTGTGAAGGCTCTTTTAGTTGCGATGGGAAACGACTCAAAACTGGCCTCTGCTCCTTCCCGAAGGGGCCGGATCAGCACATCAGCACACATGCGCCCTCCTGCAGACGGCTCTCGCCTGCACCTGTCACCCCCTTCTCTCTGTTTCTCTCCCCAGCTGCTTCTGCTCCCCTGTCTGGACTGAGCATCACATGTGTGCACAGGAGGCTAACGGCAACTCCTGAGCCCCGGTCCCACATTTCTCCATGGTGCCATTTTCCGCCAGCCTCACCCAAGCCAGACGCCCCAAGAAGGCAGCGTGAGGCTGGCCAGATGGCCAAAGATCAATGCCCCCTCTGCTTCAGAATCAAAGCCCCTGATGGCTGCGCTCAGTTTTCCTTTTTCTCACGTCTCTAGGACAGCCACGTCCTTCCCCACCTTTCATTTTCTGCGTGTTGCATTCCAGCCTCCTGTTTCCGCCCTCCTTTTCGGAGTACAGACCAAAAATTTCCCTAGAAACAGTTGATGTCATCAACTGAGGCAGCCGTCAGGACTTAGTGACATTCTGTATTTGAGGGCAGATCCCGGGTACTTCCTGTTTCATTTGCAAAAGCCAAAAAGAAAAGAAAAGAGCAACAACGCCAACAGAACACCTGACAGACTGGTAGTAGAAGGACGCCACACCTTTTCTCCCTCCTGCTCCAGCCTGTGCAGCTCCTATCAGTGCCCTGCCGTGAAAGCAATCACTGCGAAGTTCCCCTAGTAGAGGTAAGACAAGTTAATAATTGCCCCACCATGGTGTGAGGGCATCCTACGATGGGTGTGGTGCTGATGAAAATGTTAAGCAAGCCATGGTTTCCATTTTCTAGTTCGTTCATTCATTCCATATCTCAGTCTTCCAGCTGAACATCAATTCCCCGAAGTGCTGTTGTTTCATGCTCTTGCTCTCTTGTTCACACTGTACAATGAAGGAATGAGAGACTGGGAGAGACCATGAGAATAATGACCCCCTGGTGTATAAAACAGGAGGGAAGAGCTGGAAAAGGACACGTGGACGGACCATGTGAGGCACTAGAACATCAGGGGAAACCTGAGGCAAGGAGAATGTGGAACTTACATTTACGAGGAAAAACAGGAGTTAATCAGTGCATTTGAAAATGATTTTGTGGCTCTGACAGGCATGGCTCAGTTGGTTGGGTGCTGTCCCGCAAAACCAAAGGTCACTGGTTCAATCCCCAGTCAAGGCGTGTGTCTAGGTTTCGGGTTTACTATGCAGCGGGGACACGTATGAGAGGCAACCGACGGATGTGTCTCTCTCACATCATTACTTCTCACCCTCTTATCCCCTCACTCTAAAAATAAATAATTTAAAAAATTAAACATATAATTTTGTGACGGTTTTCTATCAGTCACGCATTCCCACCACATGCCGGTCACAAGCCACCACAGAGCATACAGCTAAGGGCCGACTCGGCTGAACTGCCCATCACATTGGCTGGTTGTTGGCTGATCTTGGCTGGGCTCATCCAGGCTGGCGTGCTCATGTGTCTGCTGACATCCCGCTGGCCAAGGCCAGTCATGTGACCTAACCCAGTGTTAAGGGTGGGGCTGCCTGCCAGCCTACCTACCATGCAAGGGGTGGGGAGGGAGCTCCAAGTGAGGCCCCTGAGGCAAACAAACAAGACTACAATATTTAGCAAAAGTTCAAGGGCAGCTGAACTTACTCAGAAATGAGTCTCTCATTTCTGGGCTCTGGGCTGAGCCTGCAAACATGGTCCTCTGACAGGTGCAGACACACTGTGTGGCTGCAGGATCTGGACTATCAGCAAGCAATATACCCTGAACAGCACTGAAACCAATGTATTTTGCCTACTTTCCTCTCCAAATAAATAAACAACATTAAGCATACGTCTAAAACATGGTATTCAAAAAACTCTGTCGTTCTTTCTTATAAAACCTTACCCTGATATTTTTAAAAAGATGGATCCAAGTACTTTTCAAAAATGTACCATAATTCCCTTCTTGAGGATGTAATCCTTTCAGGTAAGCCTACAACTGGAGGACTTCAGGTTAGCATTAAAATGAAAAGGTTTCTTTTCTTCCTTGGTTTTGACCTCATTCCTCTTAAGTCACATACTAAGGTTTTTAAGCTAATTAAAAAAAATGTCCTACATCCATACAAGGGAATATTATCCATTAATAAAAAGAATACATTTACCAACCCATTCCACAACATGGATGAACCTTGAAAATATCATGCTAAATGAAAGAAACCAGTCAAAAGTACCACATACTATACAGTTCTGCTTACATAAAGTGCCCAGGATAGATAAATCTATGGAGACAGAAAGTAGATTAGTGGTTTCCTAGGGCTGGGGGAGATGGGGAGATTGGGGAGTGATGACGAAGAAATATGGGGTTTCTTTGTGGGATAATGAAAATATTCCAAGATTGACATTTGTGATGGATGCGCAGCTCTGTAAGTACACTGAAAGTCATTGAATCGTACACTTGAAATGAATAAATTGTTGCATGCATGAATTATATCTCAATGCAGCAGTCGGATTATTTTAGGTTTTCTAACATTCCAGATCAATGCATCCATGCTGCTCGTGTGCCCTCTTCATACCTTGTCTGCCATGGAGCTGAAGAGAAAAAGAGCCACATAGAATATTTACATAATAAGGAAGCAAAACTCCCCATGAATTATTTTTTTGTATCGAGGAGTATTGTTCCATGTTTAATTTTTAATTCACTTAGTTAGGCCTGCTGACATGTTAGCTCTCACACAAAAGTCCAGAAATCTGATGCCATCTTCGGAGAGCCCCACTGGCTGGGTTTTGAAATGCTAAGTAGTTCAAGGCCACAAGAAGTCTCATGAGGAAGCAGATTCACTATCAACTTAGAAAAAGCATCTGCCAAGAAGATGCGTTTGCCTTGATTACATTGCACCTCCTTTATTCATCTGCCCTATTCTCCCTTCATTCATGACAAGGTTGTCCTGAAAGAAACTTGGCACACTCAAAGCCTTCCATGGCCCATAGGCCAGCTGACCAGGAGTTTTAGGTTAAATCAATTTTCATACAGGAGTTTCCTGAGACTAAAAATCACACCACAGTTTCCTTGAGAAACACTCGCAAGAGTGAAGGGCCGGGGAGGCTGACAGGTGGAGGGGACAGGCAGGGTCCCCAACAAGTAACTTTGGAGGATGAAGAAGTGAGAGTCAGCTGGAAAGGCATTGAGGGAGTGCTGGGGCCTGTGAGGGCTCATTTGGGATTGGAGTTTGTAATTTCATAGTGGTGCCAATCGGCCCTCTAGTGAGACTTCAGCTTCGGAAATGCCGGCAGATAAAAGGGTGCATCCCAGGTGGGGATGCATGAAAAAGACAGAAGGGCCAAGACATGGAAACCACTGAAGTGTCCGCTGACGGATGAATGGACATAGGAGATGGTGTACACGCAGGGTGGGCGAAAGTGGGTTTACAGTTGTGAGTATGCAAAACAGTTTACTCTTGTATTATCATTTATTAATTACTGTATTATTTCCCAGAGGAACAACAGCAAACCTACTTTCATCTCACCCTGTCTGTAACATAAAAAAGGAAAACCTGCAATCCACAACATGGGTGGACCCTGAGGGCATTATGCTAAGTGAAAGAAGACAGGGACAAGCCAATGTATGGTCTCACTTGTACGTGGAATTTTTAAAAACCCAACTCACAGAGACAGAGGCCAGATTAGTGGTTACTAGAGGCAGGGGTGGTTAAGGTGGTCAAAAGGTACAAACTTCCCACTTTAAGATAAAAGGTTTGGCTAATATAATATACAGCAAGGTGGCTATAGTTAACCATAGTGTGTTATATATTTGGAAGTTACTAAGAGTAGAGCTTAACAGTTCTCAGCATAAGAAATAAAACTGCATGAGGTGATATATGTTAGCTTCTTGTGATACTCATTTTATAATGTATACAGCTATCAAATCATTTATGATGCCATATACCTTAAAGTAGCATAATGTTGATGTCAGTTATACTTCGATAAATCTGGGGAAAGGAAGCAGAAGAGATGGAACCAGAAAGTTTAATCTATTAAAAGGGTGTTATTGGAATGATGTACCACGGCAGCCATTTCTTTTTTAACGAAAAAGGGGTGGGGGGCAAAGCCCAGAAGGCGAGTGGATACTTAGAAGTCTCTCACTGCCTTCTCTGAGCCTCGGAAGTCGGCTCTAGGAGAGGATGGTCAGAATCAGGTCTTCGTGGCCAGGTGCTGGAGGGAGCAAGCACAAGGTCTGCGGCCCTGGCCTCCTGCCCTCCTCTTGGCTCTGCAGGTGCAACTGGGCTCTGGGTTGGAGGTGAGTGGTAGGAGCACCTGCGGGCAACTTCTGAGGGGTGCGCTGAGCAGATTTAACCAACACACATGATCCAGGCACAGTCATATCGCTGTGTGTGGCTGCCCTCTGGAGCTGTCAGGACAGCAATGGGAGGCAGAGAACTGGGGCTGCGTTTGGAGCAGGTGGGTGTGGAGTATCTCAAGCAGAACCTGAGAGGACTAGCAGGGTCGCCCCAGCTGGCCTGGCCTCATGACAGAAACAGCGACTCCTGAGGTCTTCAAGCAGGAAGTGTTGGCAGTGCCAGGTGCACGCACTCCTTGGGAAGAAGGCCTTGCTTAGGAATCATTAGTGCCACCCATCCAATATTTCTGTCCCCCCTCACACACACATATGACTGGATTGCACTTCTGGCTCCATTGAAGTGAAGTGGGGCCATGTCACTTGCTCAGGACAGTTCAAAGTGAGTCAGAGTATGGGTGTCACTTTGAGGTAGGAGATTTACAAGGATGATACGCTTTAAAGACGGTGACCCTTCTGTCAGCCTGCATCAGAGATCGTGGAGAAGAGGAGCTAAGCTCCCCAGCTGTGGGCAACGCAGAGCAGGAAGAAGACATCAACCTTCGTCACGGCAGCACAATCTAGAAAGAACCCTTGTTTGTCACTGCAGCATGGCCTCACTCATCCTGACTGACGCATCCTCTGATTAACACCTGGCCAGTCTGTACTGAGGAAAAGGAAGGGGAAGAGGAAGGAAAAGAATGCTACCGATCACCTCTTCTGTGCTCCTCCTACTTCTCAGGCTGTCTATCTCCCATGATCGATCAGGGGAGGAATCCATAGTTTAATCCTCAAAAGGCAGATTGGTCTTGCTCCCATGTTCTTGGGAGCTTCCAGCTTCGCCAATGTGCGCAAGTGTTCTGAGCGGGCACTTGCCCCATAACAGGGCTGGGCAGCAACGGGAGCCAAGTCTCTTTACTTAGTGGCCTTGGGCCCAGGGGAGAAGAAGAAACAGGTGAGAGCAGGTCACGAACTGTGCGGGGTGCATGCAGTCCCGGAAGATGAAGGCAGGTCTCATTGGAGGAAGCAAGGCTGCCTCTGGGAGCACCAGGAAGGGGGACCTGCCCCCCCTGGAGAAAGAGGTGCCGGGTTCAGCCGAGGACCAGCCTCACAGAGCTGAGACGTCCGTTCATTCCTTCAACAAGTATGATTCACCCGCCACATTCCAGGCCCTTTGTCGGGAACTTGGAGGGAAAATACTGCACAACTCAGACAATAGGACTCCTGCCCTCATTAAGGAGAGGCAGGCTGGGGCAGGGGCCACACCAAATGGAGCGGCTGGAAAAGCTGATGACCCTGGGGGTGACAGCGGGGACCGCAAGTTTGCAGACCCTGAGGGGGTAGTGTATCCTCTATGGATGGATGATGGCTGGACCAGTCAGGACCCCAGGAATGAATACTCCTCTCCCCGGTTCAGCTGTAGCATCAAGTGCAAGTGTTTGATGGGGACATTGCCCGCTATCAGCAGAGGCATCTCCATGCTTGGGTCTGGGTCTAGCCTGGGGCTGGAGGTGAGATGGGGCTGTTTCTCCCAGGGACCCTCTGTTGGTTCAAGTGCCAGCCCGCCCCACAAGGCCTGAGCCCCTCCTCCAACGCCCTGGGGCTCCCTCCTGCAGGGCTGGTGTGAGAACTTCCCCTGACCAGTGTCTGCCCTCCCCGGTCTCAGAGTGGGGAGCGGGGTGCTGGGTACCCTCAGCCAGGAGCCTGGGGGTGGAGGATGGCTGGTCGCAGCAATCTGTGGGTAACTCCAGTTCCATTTTCTGGGTTTACATTCTCCATTCATAACGGTTTAAACACTATGGATTTTCATTTTGCTTGGGGCACCTGTAAGCTCCCCAGGCACCCTCCGGGGTGCGGGGGCCAAGCAGCTGGGCCTGGGGGGTAACGTAGTACGTCAGCCGCTGAGATGGGGCGCAGGGGACCAGAGGCACCAAATGACCGATGACCACAAATCAGTCAAGCCCTGTGCGGGACCTCGGCTGTGGCCGCTGGGTCTGCCCTGTCATGGGCCGTGTGCGTGCCCGGGGGAGTGAGGGAAGCCGGTGGAAAATTTTGGAAAGTGCCCGACTAGCGCAGAAGAACTGGGCCCAAACAGCTCCTGTGAAAGAACCAAGTCCACCAAGGGGCCAGTATGTCCACCCTCCCTGGCCCGCCTCACAGTCCACAAGCCAGGCTGACCCTCAGCACAACGCTGCTCTCCTCAGACCCTTGCCGGGGTGCGCAGGGGACAGCAGCAGAGACAGGAGCCGGCCACCTCTGCCCCTCCCTCGCCCTCCTCACACAGACACGTGCACGTCCCTAACTATTCCAGCATTGGGGAGAGGTGGGGAGAAGGCCAGGCAGCGAGCCGTGGATTGAATTTTAGCAAACCGGATTCCTTGTACGATCCTCGCAGCCGGACCAGCGCGCCAAGGCAGACTCAGCTGTACCTGTTTCAGGCAGGGACAGGGTGCCCGAGAGCCCTTCAGCTCCATGTCTCGGGCCTGTACAGCCTGTCAGGATGCCACACCCCTGCCTCCTGGCCCCCTCCCTTGGCCTCTGCTCCACCTGCTTCCTCCGGGGAGCCCTTGTCCCCCAGGGCTCTCTGGCCCCTGGTTGGGGTGGCCCCTCTGTGCCAATCCCCACCGTGGGGTTTTGCCCCGGCCTCTCAGGGCTTTCCAACAGCATCCTGACTCCGCACAGCTGGCCTTTGACCCGGGGAGTCCTGCCCAGAAGGCAGCTTCGGGCCTGGCTCCTCCGTGCCCAGCGGAACCCTGCAGGGACCAGGCAGGCCAGCCACGGGGACAGGGGCCCCCTGCCCTCCCCTCCCCCACAGTCACCGCCCTGCCAGCTCTGGCTCCATCCTGCAGGGTGGAGACTATGCTGTTCACAGGTCTGTCCCACCCTGCTCCCCGGAGAGAGAGACACCGTGCAGCCTGGAGCCCAGCTGGAACCCCAGCTGCACTGGTGTGTCCACGACAAGCCTCTGTCTTCTCTCCTGTAAGATGGGACCGTAACAGTGAGTGGGGTCTCAGCACCTGTGAGGTCCTGGTTTATGCTTATGTTCAAGGGAGGTAAGGGTGGAAAGAGGACTTTATTATTATTATTATTATTATTATTATTATTATTATTATTTTCAGTCCTTGCCTGGGGATATGTTTTTATTGGTTTTAATTGAGAGGAATGGGGGAGGGAGGGAGGGAGAGAGAGAGAGAGAAACATTGATTAGTTGCCTCCCAGATGTGCCCCAACCAGGCCGGAACCCACAACCTAGCTACGTGCCGGGACCGGGAACCGAGCCCACCGCGTGTGGTGCCCAGGATCACGCTCCACTCAGCTGAGGCCCCCGGCCGGACTAGCGGAAGTTCTGAAGACTTCAGTGTACAAACCTCGGTCTCTCCCCTGGGAGGGCTGTGGGAGGTAAACTCACTGGCCCTTGCCCACCAGCCTGACGCCAGCATGCTCTTGGGGACATGTCTAATCCTGAAGGTGGGAACCACGGACCCTCAGATTAACCCAGAGCCTGTTGAAGGGTGTCCCTTGCCTGCTTCCCCCCGGTCCCAGGCTCCAAGTGGGCTGATGTCAGCCAGGGAGGCAGGGCACCAGGGCTGGCCCCCCGCCCCACCCCACCCCCGACGTGGGAGGAGGATTTCCCCTGGAACGGGAGGAGAGGACTGCACAGCCACTGGCGAAGGCCATCCTCACTTGGCGATGGGATAGTGTGGCCCTGGCTGCCGGGCTGAGCGGCTGTGGGGCTGCAGAAAAGGGTCCGGATGGGGAATGGGGGGGCGGGACCTGAAGGGCTACTGCCCAGAACAGTCATCGAAGGCTTTCCGTGGGGGCACCAATTAATTATCCAGACCTCCCGATTTGAAAAGGAGGATGTTTAATCTCCTGTTTCCCCCTGGGTCCCAGCCCTTTGACCCTGCTTCTTGACCCCTGCCCTTGCAGCGGGCCAGCTCCCCAGAGGCCCCAGGCTTGTTCAGTAAACAGCACGCGGCCGGCCTCCCGCCGGGTGGGGGAGGTTAACTCCAGGATCTGGACGGGCACCTTCGGGTGAAGCCCCACCTCGGCCCCCCCTGAGGGACTTGGCGGGCCCAGGAGGAGGAACCGGGGCCTGGAAGGGGTCATTGCCAAGCGTGCCCTTGGGTACTCTGCATTCTTTTTTCTTTTTCCGAGTCTTGTTCTGCAGAGAGGTTGGCCAGCAGCTCCCCCTGCCGTGGGCACAGCTGCAGGAGACGCAGGAAAAGGACCCCCAAAGGAGCCAGCGGCCCACGTCCGGGAGCTGAGGGGCCTGTGCCCCGATCTCTCCAGGCTCTTCATGCAGCGGCAACATGCTGTGGAAGGTGCCCGGTCCGCTTGGCATCGAGTCCCAATCCTGTTTCAGATGAGCTTTTTGGCCTTGGGCACGGTTTCCTCCTCTGCTGAAGGAGAAGGTGAGGGTGCCCTTCTCGTGGGTTGTGTGGTAGAAATTACATTAGAAAAGAGCAGTAAAGTGCTGGGCCACTGTGGCGTTTACAGAAGGGTCGGCGAGTTTTCTCTTTTTCTGGGGAGAATTTTTTCTTCCTAGCAGGTGACTCTGCCCAGCGTTACCCTCTTTCCCAGCCCCCGCGCACCTTCGTGGACCTAGGAACCCTAGTTTCTGGGTGCTACACCAAGGCTGGTGGCAAGTCTGGGCCTCTTCCAGCCTCTGGTTTCCCTGAGCCAGTGGTTCTCAATCAGGGTGCCTTAGCCCTCTGGGGACATCTGACAACACCTGGAGACATGTCGGGGTGTCTCAGTTGGGCTAAGTGCTGCTCCTGTCATTTAGTGGGCAGACACCTGAGGTGCTGCCAACCATCTTACAAGGCTCAGGACAGCCCCGCCACATTCAGTTCCCTGGCCCTGAATGAATGCTGCGGAGGCTGAGCTCAGGCCGCCACCGGGAGACACACCAGATGCCCACGTCCCGTCTGACCCCTGACCGGGGAGAAGCTGGGTACTGCCCGCCCCCAGACCCTTGGGAGAGGGGCAGCTGCCTTCTCTGTGATACGCTGGTTCTCCTCCATTCCCAGAAGTGTTCCGAGGAGCAAAAGCAACCCCGCCAGGCTACATGATGTGTCCCGATGCCAGCTACAACGTGCCCGCCTATAAATCAATGAGCGAAAACCGATCGCTATGGCACCGATCGCTCCACAAAGCCTCGGAATGAATGCCTGTAATTGAGGGTATTCGTGAAACTGATAAAAATCTGCCCGTAGCGCTGGGCCCCTTCTGTCTCCTGGCGACACTGCCAGCCGTCCAGCTCTCAGTCAGCCACTGCACCCTCAGTCACCAGGGTCCCTTCTGAGCTGAACGCTGGCTGAGTGTCCATCCTCTTAGCGGAGACTGGAATTGAGAAGCGTTCCTCCTGCCAGGCCCTGGTTTCCTTGGTTACAGGCAGGGACGGACCGAAAGGCCTAATTAAAGGGGACGGGGGGCGGCAGGCGGGGGGTGGTGGATAATGGCGAGTGTATAAGGTATTTCCCTGGACATTTCTAGCACCCCCATAATTCTCTCTCAACATGGAGTCTGAGTCAAACTCCCCAGCTTGCTAGAGGACCAGCCAGCTATGGCTAGTTCTTTTTAGGCAGCCAAAGGCCACAATCGGCCTGCCCGACATCAACCCAAATCTCAAAGCTGTGCCTCTTCGCCTGCTCTCACTGGGGGCAACACTAAACACACGGGAGTGCAGGCAGGGTACTGCTGGGGTCTTTCCGACGGACCCTCAGGCTGGAAGGTGGCCTCGCCTGACGGAGAACAGGTCTCGTTACCGGGGAAGAAAGGCATCTGATCATCACCTTGAAATGGTGTGCAAGGCATATGACAGGCCATTAGAACCTTGATTCATTTTTGAGATTCCTACAATAGAGGGAAAATAGTTATTTCCAACGCCATTTGTTCCTTCTTGGAGTTGGGGAGGGAGCGTTTACTCCAAACCACAAGGCGGTAGCAGTTTGGCCTCTGCTTTAGTTCTTTAACACGCAGGCCTGATTATGGCTCGTCACCCCGTACCTGTGCGGTTTGGTGGGGGGCTGCCCTTCTGAAAGAAACACGGTTTGCCCCTCAGCCTGTGCGGGCCCACTCTCGGCTCTAGGAGGGGGCGCTGGAAGGGACACGGTCTCCATTCACATCAAAACGGCCGCTGTTTTCACCGTAAATCCTGCTGGGCAGCCATCGGAGCCGCGGAAACAAACACAGCTTGAGTCGCTGAGTTTTCCACCTCTAGACTCTGGGAGTCGGTGTTTGCGTGCCTGTCCCGGCCCCGTCACTGCCCGCGTGTCCCCGAGCCAGCCGTGCTGCCTCTCGGGGCTTCCATGTTCTCACCTGTGAACCACGAAGAATAATGGTTCACGCAGCTATTCTGAGGCTTCAAACAGGTGATGCGTGTGGAGCATGTGGAGTTGGTGTTGCTGAGACCCAAGTTACCTGCTGTGTCTGCCTTATACCGGGGCCCCTTCCCACTGGTGACGGGCTGGGACGGGCTCCCAACCTCGGCTGAGCTTCCCGGCACCTGGGAATGCCCCCACCCCGCCCCTCTGCTGGGGGAGCAGTCCCGGAGGTGGGTGGGCTGAATGTCCACCCGCCCGCGCGACCTCGTAGGAGAGTCAGTGCTGCCCAGCTGGTCAGTGGTCACACTCTGGAATTCAGGGCGCCAGGGGCCCTGACATGACTTCAACCCCCAGAGCCTCTGCTTTCTCACCCCCAAGGGAGGGGCAAGAGGTCCCCAAGCCCTGTCCCCCCCTAAAGCTGGGTGACTTCAGACCCTTCATCCCACCGCCTGATGGAAGCTGGTGTGGACACACACACTTTGTCACCCGGCAGGGAGGCCGGGGCTGGTCTCCGTGAAGCCCTGCAGCGCCATGAGCTGGCCCTGCTCATGGATATCTGCTGATCGACCCATTGGTTAGATCCCCGGTCTCAAGGCTTCCAGCTCCTTGCTCTTTACATTTTAGAAAGATCAATCAATCAATCAATACATTTTCTGCAATGCTGCAGTGCCACTGTGCAATTTGGAAGCAAGTCTGCAGCAGCCAACCAGTGTCCCTGCCTCACTCTGACAGGCAGATAAAGACCTTCAAGCACATGCACACACACACACAAGCCATGTATGCATACATATATGTGCACACTTGTACACAAAGCACCCATGCATCTACAATGCAGCCATGCCTGTGTGTCATATATGTGTACATGCATACATACGTGTGTATGCACATACAGGTATGCATGGACACCACGCTCAAGAGGATTTAGTGGCACAGTCACCAGCAGGACTGTCATTTCCAGGAGGCCACCTCACAAGCACACATCCTTGGGTGGACTCATGGGGGATCTTCCTGGGAGGCTGTGCTGGGTCCAGAGACGTGGAAGACAGTGACCCAGTCAGAGCCAGCCAGCATGGCCCCAAGCGCCTCACTGATGCTGGCGAGCAGAACACAACTTCAGGCCCCTCTGCAACGTGACTGTGCCCTTCGTGTGTGGGGAAGGGGGCAGCCCCTATTGTTGGGATGAGGAGCCCTCCCAGAAAGATGAACAACAGAGCAAACCTCTAACTGAGTAATTGGGTGGGGGGAACCTGGCCTCCTGGCTGCAGCTTCTTCCCCCAAGGAGCACATCTGCCTCACCCCCAAATGTCCCCATTTTCCAAGTCAGTGCCCTTGATTCCCAGGGGCTCCCTGACACCATCCCCTGTCACCACTTTGCCAGGGACCTGGCACTTGCTTAAAGCAGTTCAAATTCATTTCTTTGTGCCCACATCTGATACTTAAAAGGGGCTGCTGTGGAGGGAGACACCGTGGGGTTTGCCCCCCTCAGCCTCCCCTCCCTAAAGCCCTCCCCCTCCCCCAGAGCCCCCAGACCTGCGCAGAGACCCCCTCTTCCCTGACGTTAATGGCCATAAGGAGAGTTCTTTTTATTGTATCTCCAGCAGCCCTGATATTTTACATTTGCCTTTGACAAACTCAGGACCCTGGAATCATCATTTAGGAAACAAAGCTTAACTGTGAGCTTTTAAGGTGGGTTTTTCCCTTTCCACGTTAGCAGGCTAGTAAAAATCAATAACCTGCGCTCCCATCTGCAGCACACCTGACAGCCCCTGAACGGCCAATGGGGCCTGCTCCTGGCTGCTGGAGCCGCGGGTGGACCGCCCGGCCAGGGGTCACAATTCTTTCCCAGCTCATTTAAAGTCCTCTCTCCTGCCGAAGGTGCCCTTGGGTGACTTCCGTGGGGACGGGGTTGCTTCTTTGCAGGAAGAGCTTAGAGGGAGACCGAACTGAAGACAGGACTATGGCGGGGTCTGGGGGAGGTGCTGTCTGGGCACAGCGGTGATCAGACTCTGACCCTCGAAGGGTTCATTAACCAGGACAGGCTTAGGTGGGGATTTAGCGAGTATTATTCCGGTGCAATTAGCCGTGAGCTCCAGGACTCAAGAAGCTGTATGTTGGGTCCTGGCTGGTGCTAGAAGGGTGGGGACCCACAACCCTGTTTGGATGCTGACAATGGCGGAACCCAGCCCAGGCCAGCAGCCACGGGGCCCTGCCGCGCGGGGTACCCGGAGGACGTGGGTCTGTCCCCCTGCCCCCGGAGCATCCAAACGTGCCTTCAAGGGACAGCCGGGCACCGCCAGCCTGGCCTTCCGGGCGTGGGTGCTAGTTCGCCCCCTGGCCTAACTCCAGGAACTGTGGTGGCCACAGGACATGGGAAACAGAGCTCCGTGAACGGAACCAAACAGGCGGGGGAACATGAAACAGCCACCCCTCACCCCACCCCGAGGCCTTTTCAAAGCCACAGACGGAGCCATATCTTCGCTCCCAAGCCAAGTCTAACTTCTAAGGAAATCTGTTCAAGATGTTCAAAGCACCGAGCGCAGTTTAGCTCTAAGCGCTACCATCTGCCGCCGGCCGGCCAGTCATCCTCGAGCCCCCGCAGAGGCCCCGCTGCGCCCCGGGGGATGCACGTTGGGGCTGGGGTGACAAGGGGCCCGCTGGGTGCCCCTGCTCCTGAGCGGCGGGGTCCGGGAGCAGCGCAGGGCGGACCCCATCTGCGCCCGCACCCAGCTTAGCCTGGGCCCGGCCGGCACTCCCTCGTGCCCGTGAGGTCCCCAGGAAAGAAGGGCTCAGGGTCCCCCAACCAGGTCTGAATTCCTTTTATTCCAGAATGTTGGATGCAATTAAATGGGATCCTAAAACGAAACTCACCTTTTATTGGTTTTTGTTTTCCTTCTTTTTTTTCCTTAAAGGTTTTATGAATTGAATTTTCGAGAGAATGGAGGGGAGAAAGAGAGGGAGAGAAACAGGGTGGGTGAGAGAAACTCTCGGGCCAGCACCTGAGGACCTGGCCTGCAACCCAAGCATGGGCCTTGACTGGGAATCGAACCAGCAACCTTTCGGTCCACAAGCCGGTGTTCAAACTATGGAGCCACATCAGCCAGAGCTCCCATCTTTTTAAATTTTGTTTTTTTCTTGTTCTAATGCATTTCACAAGTTGGTATAAACTTAAATAGCAGCTCATTTCAATACAAGAACCCATACTGTTTTTACCTACACATGTCAACCTCTCATCTCCCACCTTGTATAGTTAGTTTCTGGAAAATTCCAGGCCAGGAAGTCCATTATTCCAGAGCCAGAGTGACGGGGTTGGAGCATTGTGAAGGCTCAGGGCCCGGAGGAGGAGGAGCGGGTACCTGGGCCCCTCCAGGTAGAAGATAACGAGGCACTGGGGAGAGGTCAGGGGGTCCAGAGGTCCAGAGTGGGGGAGGAGGAGCCAGCCTGGGGAACAGGGTGATGACAGGAAGCAGACACGTGCTGCCTCCTCTGAAGTCTCCTGAGTCCTGGGAGCCAGGCTGGTCTGAGCAGGAGAGAGGGAGCAGACAGCTAGCCACAGCGTCTGCCCCAGGCAGCACCGGGCAACACGTCTAGGGAGGATTGTGAGCCTTGATTCTGGGCCATCGCTGCCCAATGGGGTGTCCCCTGCTCTGTGTGGCAGGGGAGCTCTGAGGCTGTGTGTCTCTGGGAACGGCTGCAGAGGGGCAAGAGATGTCATGGTTGGAGCCAAGTGCCCAGGAGCCACTTACTGGGTGGCATGGCTCTGGGCAAATCACCGAAACTCCCTGTGCCTTAGTTTTCTCACCTGTGAAACGGGGGTAATTGAAGATGAAAGCACACGGCCCACTGGGTTGTCGGCGGGGCTGATATAAAGTGCTTAGAAAGTATCCAGGAGGTTGGAGGTGCCAGAGGAAGGTTAGCCATGATCACTATTCTCGTTTTATTTACCACAGGAACGAGAAGGTGACAGTCTCGGATGATGGCTGGGCTGGTGGGGAAAACGAAAGGCAGCTTTGGCCCCAGAACTAAGCTGAGCTCCTCTCCATTTCCCAGAGGCCCGAGGCAGCTGTTGGAATTCCAGAGCTCAGGAAGATCCTCCCACCCCCACCCGCCCTGACGTGGGTGCTGGTGCCCGGGAGGTGGGGGTGGGGGGATCTGGACCACCCGCCAGGAGGCTGGGAGCTCGATTTCCCAGTGTGGATGCCTGTCAGCAGCTCTGCCGGGGAGCTGCCCCTCAGCGTGCACACCGCAGTGTCCAGGCAGTCCTGGTGGCCTCCGCTGGTTCCCAGCCACCCGGGAGGTTCAGATGTGATCCAACTGGCCACCAGGGGCTCTGGGGCCTGGGGACAGACACACCAGCCGGCTTTGGCACAAGTAGCAACCAAGCTAACGGGCACAGACACGGAAGGGTGGTTTGCTTCGGGTTTGGGATTTCTCTGCTTTTTATTTCTTCGGGTGCCCCGCCAGAATCTGGCTGATGACAGTTGGAAATCTGCAGCCACCACTTTGACCGAAGAGACCCAGGCTGCGCTGCACCTTAAAGTCTAACAAAATGGATTTCACGAAGATGTCCCAAAGCTCTTCCTTCTTCCTTCGCTCATCCCTTCTCTTCAGGGCCTGGCCCACCCGTCCTGCGGAGGTGGGGGACGGGGTAGTGGCCCTGCAGCTCGCAGCAGTGCCTATGTGTGTGTGGGGTGACATTTGGGAGAGAGCTTTGTCACTTGGTGGGTGGGCAACACTACAGGGAGGCCGCGGAGGAGGGCTGGGCTGCTGGAGCCCAGGGGAACCTGCACTTTCAGACCCCTTGTTTTCTCACCCAGTTCTCTTCTCGCTGGGTGTGGGAACTCCGGCTCCTGTTTTCTGTCTGTAACGCGGAGACAATACTTGTACCCCCTCCTAAGGTGGTCGTGCACCTTGAGTGGGTTAATCAGTGCAAAGGCCCTAGAGCAATGCCTGGGACGCACCCGCAGCAATGCTGTAACGTAAGAGATGGTCCCCTCAAATAAATGCGCTGTGTCCTACATGACTTTCAAATGCTCCACAAACGTGAGCAGGCTGAGAAGTGACTTCATAATGATGTGAGCCTGAAACCGAACTCTTTTTAAAAAAAGAATAAACACAAACACACGTTGCAGGGTTAGCGGACTAGCGGACCCTGGCTCTCCCAGGAGCGAACCCACTACTTTGTATCAGACTCGGATACTCACCTCCCTGCTCTGTAGGCTGTACCCGCCTAGCCACTTGCCCCTCTGCAAGGCATGGCGGTGCCACCAGCTGAGGCCAATCAGTCTTGATGTCCCCAGGCCCTGGGAGAACTGCTGTATCTACAGCCAGATCAAAAGCCACAGTAAAGAGGGTGCGGTTGGCTCAGGGACCAGATATCACGTAACTAGAAAGGGCAGGAGGGCCTTTCGCTCTCCGGGTGGAATGCTCCGCAGCAGGATTTCCCCCTCCCGCCTGTCCTTCCCAGCTCAGCGGACCTTTCCCCTGGCAGGGTGCCCAGAGGTGGGCCACCCAGGAAGGCAGCCTCCTGGGTGGCTCCCACCCTTCCCCACCATCCTTGCCTTTTCCTTTTGCTGTCCCGAGACAGCCCCTCCCGGTGCAAACATTGTCAGAGCCTCATGCCTCAGGCCGTGTGTGCACGAGGGAACTTGGGCTAAACTTTTTCTAAAGAGGGGAGATTGTACTTCGTCTTAGGTCCACTTTGCCGAGAAACGTCAACCATCTCAGATAATCACGTCATCAACAGCAACAACGTGTGAGGTACTGAAGTCACCAATACAATGTACTTCTGTCTGTCTACCTGTGACATTCATTCTCATTGTCTGGGCGTAGTCGTGCCTGAGTATTTCCTTAAACTGCTTCCTTATGAATCGCTTCCCTTTTATTTCTCCCGGACATTACATGTAGGGCATTATATTGATTTTTTATTACGTATATAGAGAAGTTATGTTATCTATAATCTTTTGTTAAATCCTCACCTGAGGATGTGTTCATTGATCTTAGGGAGAGAGGGAAAGAGAGAGAGAGAGATAAAATATCGATTGGTTGCCTCTCATACGTACCCTGACCAGGAATCAAACCCGAAACCTACATATGTGCCCTGATCGGGAACAGAACCCTCAACCTTTTGGCACATGGGCAGATGCTCCAGTTAACTGAGCCACCTGGCCAGGGCTATTATCTACGATCTTAATACCACCATTGTTACTAGGTCATAAAAAGATATTTGAAATGTAAACTGGGCACCTGGGTTGACAGCTGAGGACCCAGGGGAGAAGGGGCCCCCAGGCCACCAGCCAGTTGTGTCCTGGTGATTGAGATACTGGTCTCCAAGGGCCTTGGTTTATGAAGTTGAACGAGATGGTCCCCAGGGTCCTTCCCAGCCCTGCCTCCCTGATTTTGAACTTAGGAGATGGCATCCGCTTTAGTTTCTCTGAGCTTTGCCCAAGGTGCTTTCTCTGTTGTCCAAGCATCAGTCTGCGCGCAGGAGCAGGGTGCCCTTCCCCCACGAGAAGTGAGCCATCCACCCAGGGCCCCACTGGCCACGGCCCCCCTGCCCAAACTGGTAATGTCTGGCTGTGCTCGGTAGGTCAGCCCTCCTGTACAGACTCAGTTGGTCCCACCCAGGGCCTCCATGTGCTTCCCGGTGCTGGCCCCACTGGCTGGGTTCACCCTGTGAACCTGCTTCCATCTCTGTCTCTGTCCCTTCAGGTAGCACCTCCTGATTCCACTTCCAGGTTTAGGCGCCAAGTCCTCAGCACGGAGCCAGGTTGCTGCCCCACGCGCTGTTCTAGGTGAACCACAGAGAGGCCGAGGGTCAGAAGCAGGAGGAACCCCTTCCTGGAACTCCACCCAACCCCCACCCCCGGGTGCGAGGACCACAGCCACACTGGTAACCCCTCCCAGTTCACCGCAGAGGTGACAGGAATCAGGCAGGGACCAGAGCAATCGCCACCCCTTCCAAGAACTCTCTTTTCTGCCCAGGGTACTTTGTAAAGCTGCAGAAATGCCTAGAAATGCTGTTGATGAGTAACGAGCATGATCAGGGAGAAAATTAGGACAAAAAGAAGGTTGTCCCGGTAAAGGGAGCCGTTTTGTGCCAAAAAGGGTGTTGGCCAAGGATGAAAGTCCCAGGCAGGGACAGAGGCGGTGCCTCTGCATCTGGGCCCACCCGAGGGGCTCAGCTCCTTTATGGGGTGGCTTTTTAGATTCCGTGGGAAGTTTCCACCCATCCACTCATCTCTGGCAAGCACCACGCAGCTTGAGTGTCCTGTGTCAAGGTTGGGGGCGGAGGGGGCTCATCCACCCTGGCTATGCTGGGAGGTCCAGCCAGTTGTTTCTGTGCCCTGGGTATCTTGGGGCACGAAGGTTGCAAATGAAGCTGTTAAGAACCCCGTTAGCTTAACTAGGGCCCTTGGGTAGCCGAAGAAAACAACTGAGGTTATGACTGTCTTCAGCTGGAGGGGCCCTGCTTGGGAAGCTGGGCTGGGAACCTTGAGGATGCTCCCTGGCCTTCCTGGGTCTGTCCGAGGTCGCTTCTCAACAGGGTTAGAGCCACAGCGAGGATGCTGGGCTCTTCGGGAGCTTGATACCGCGTGCACATCTCCAGAATCAAGCTTCATGGAAAACCGGAATTTACGGAGGACCTACCACACCAAAAGGAAGCCTGTTTTGCAAAGCTGACCAGGACAGTGACAACAGAGCCAGTGGGGCCCCCAGGACCCAGCTTGCCTCCGAGGGTCTCACACCCAAAGCCCCCCCTCTCGGTGGTCTTCCAAAGCAGAGCCCATACCCCTGAGCCCAAGGGCTTCCTTCAGCTGTTTTCTCTAAACCAAGACAATTGGAAAGCGAATCCTGCTCAGGGAAAGCCCCACGGAAGCGGGCGCTGGGCGCTGGGCGCTGGGTGCGCCCTGCCTATTGCTGGAAGGGTGGGATGGGAGCCCTTGGGAGAGCGGGGGGCAGTGCCTGTGGGAGTGAGGCCCTCTGCCCACCCAAGGGTGGCGGTAAGTCGGGAGGGGAACCCGAGCGAATGCAGGTTCCTGGGCCTCCCCAGCCCACCGCCTGGCATTGCCCGTGGTGTGGCCGGGGGTGTGGGTGTCTGACAAGCCTCCGGCAGATTCGTGCACTCCAGTTGGAGACCAGCCTCCGGTGACAGCTCTGCTGCAGGGGTCAAAGGGTCACAGAAGGATCAATCTTATCGACTTGCGCGTTGCTGAGGTTGCAGGCCCGGCCCAGCTCAGCAGCCGCTGTGGCGAGGCCTGGGATTTTCACTCCCTCATTCGGGGTCCATTTCCTGAGCCTGCCCCTGCCCCTGGCTCCGACTGGGGGCTGACAGTGAACCGGACAGAATCCCTGGCCTCAGGGGCCACCATGCCAACGGTGACAACACCTTTCAATCAAATGATACTTACAAATACTGTCACATCTCCATCACCCCGTGACTCGATAGCCTTTGGGGTGGGTATATCCTTGTCCCTTTTTGACCAGTGAGAGAACGGTTGGACCCAGAGGAGCCAAAAGTCTTGTTCAAGGTGAGCCCCCCGCCCCCCAACTTGCAGGGGGAGTGGTTGTGAAGGCGGTACCCCCATCCCCCAGGTTGTCCCTGAGAGTCTGCCTGGGCTTATTTCTGCACAGCAGTTCTCCACTGTGCCATTTTGTCCCCTTGGGGACACTTGGCAATGTCTGGAGACGTTTTTGGGTGTCACAGCTAGGAGGGGCCAAAGATGCTGCTACATGTTTCATGCTGCACAAGACTCAGAGCAAAGCATTATCCACCCAAATTGTCCCCTTTCAGTGGCTGGGGACCTTGCCCCAGAAACAGGACAAGGGGGCCTTTAATGCGTTTGGCTATTTCTTACGCATACATGTATATGTATATGTTATACATACGCATGCATGTTACATGGCCCGTTCTGCGGAAGGGAGAGTTGAAGGTAGCAGAGGGAACTCGTGCGCAAGGTCATGATGGTAGGAAGGGGTTGGATCGGTGTTCACACTGGAACAGCCCGGCTCCCAGGACCCCTGGGTTTGCTCCTGAGCCCTGCCGCCTCGGAGGCAGCAGATGAGGACCCGAGAGGGACTGAGCGGTGAGCTGGGCAGCCCGGGGGTGGAGTGGCTCAGGGAAGCGCTGCACCCCAACTCTCAGCAGATGCTGGGGCCCTCTGCTGTCCTGGGGTCCCTGCCCAGGGTCAGGAGGACCAGCCTCCTGGCTGCCAACCTGCCTCATTTCCCGCGAATGAAGTTCCCCTGAGACTCGGCCCAGGTGCTCATCCCAAAGAGCCTGTTCTCCACCTGCCGCCAGAGCAAAGGCCTGAGCCCAAACTGAGCTCACCGACCAGTCTGAAGCCCAGGTGCCTCCTCAGGTGACCACCACAGAGGTCCCCCCACCCCGCCACTGCGGTCCCCGCCCCAGGGTGCAGGGCACCCCCAGCTGCTCAACCCAGCTAAAGGGCTCCCCAGATCCCCCTCCCCTGTTAGGCGGGGTGCAGGGGAGGACCTTCTGTTTCCTGAGGGGAGTTGGCTGGGGCGGGAAGAAGGGAAATCAAGGATTTCTTCCTCTCAATTCCGAATTAACGTGTTCCTGTGGAAGGGTCACTGCTGGGACCACCGGGCAGGGTCCACTGGTTGGCATCATGTCGGAAGGTCTCTTTCCGTGCAGACGTTTTCTGAGCCCTGCGGCCGTCTGCGAGGGGGCCCAGCCCCTGGGACCTCCTGGGTGCGCTTCTGTGGGCACAGCGGCTGAGGCCGGGGGTGCAGAACTGGACGGAGCTGTGACCACCCACGTGCCCCCACCCCCACCATGTGAGGAAGTCAGGGACAGCAGAGGGGGGTGGGAAGGGAGTGAGGCTGGGTCCAAACACCTCATAGGAAGCGGCAGATGGTCCAGCTTCTGTTCAAAGGCTTGGGGATCCCTCCGTTTACCTCACTTGGGTCCCATCCTTTTCTCACCTTTGTCACCGCAGTGGGTTCTGGGTCAGAAAAGAGGTGAGGCTCCCAGGATTCACAGATCTGCTCCCCACACAGTTTGGAATGCGCCAGCCTTAGAAGGAGGCACATTCCAGAGCGGAATTGGGGTGTGATTGGTGTGTGTGTTAGGGGGTGGGGGTTTGTGGACATGGTCCTGTGGGCAGGAGGGGTGATCAGGTTTTCGATCCACCCACCTCTCCAGCTCAGGGCTGCCTTTGCACACACCTGGCCTCGGAGGGACTTCCTCTGGCCCCAGCCCAAAAGCCAGCAAGACCAGACTCATGTGTCAGATGTGACAGTGGCCATCACTGCCCTGTGGCAGGGGCCTTGTGACGGCACATCAGCCTCTTCCCTGCATTTGGTCAGGACTCCATCCAAGAGGCGGAAGCACAGGAACAATGGAGAGGGAGGAATCCACTGCAGGAACCTGACTGCAAGCTGCCGTGGGAGCTGCTGAAACCACCTCTTCTGCCTGAAGCCCCAAGACAGCAGAAGGAAGGATCGAAAGTCAGCCTATGAGGGGAGTGGGGTGTAAGGGGCCTAAATGGTGATGTAAAAATCAGACAAACAAAAAACCAATAAAGATTAAATTAAAAAATAATAAATACATAAAAAGAAAGTCAGTCCATGTGAGGTAAGGGAGCAAGGGGATGGTGGGAACTCACACAGAACGTGCTAGAATTGTACCTGCCTCACCTCTCCAGGCCTAAGTCTGAGCTGCTACCCTGGAGGCCTTCCTGTAGGAGGAGGGCTCTCACTCTTGGGCTTGCTCTGGATGCCAGCATCAACCTTCCAGAATGAACATGGCTACTGCTTCCCTTCCACCCCATGTATCTCAGAAAGATTTTACCCTAAACATATAAAAAAGGGGGTGATGAGACACATTGTTCAGTTTAGCCAAGTGGACATGCTGCAAAATCACCCACCATATATATATATATTTTTTATTCCTGATGATTGTTTTTATCTTTCAAGCTCTTAGTATGTATTTGTATAGACGTGTGTATGTGTGTGTATTTGTGTTTGTGGACTCTCCTTCAACTAAATGTACCTCTGCTGCTTCCAGCTGAACACCTTTGAGGGTCCTTTCACCTTTTGACAGGAAATGAGCTCTGTGCCAGCCATCTGCTGGTGGGGAACGCGGCGTGAGTGTGTCTGAGTGCACCTGCGTGTGCCCTGCTTCCACACACAGCTCAGTGCTGGGAGTGGGAAGAGGCAAGAAGAGGGTGGGAGCCAGTAACTGAAAATAAAGCCGCGCATCCGAGCTGGGAGGCCCTGTCCTTCCCCATGAACCACATGCAGATTTCAATCAATTCAATCAATGGGCAATGTTTGCTGGCCATAAAAATAGCCCAGAGGTTGCTGGTCAGCGGCTTTAAGATGGATGACCAGTGGCCCCGGAGGCCCCAAAGGTCAAAGATGACGATCACCTTAAAATGTAATCTGTGCTGTCCACCCAGCCCCAGGGCCCGGCGGTGGCACGGGTACCACCGAGCCAGGCTGTACTCAGCCAGGCCGCCAGCTCAGCCCAGCAGCTGGGCAGGTGGCCTTCGGGCACCACAGGCTGTCCTGTGCCGCTGTCCACCCAGGCAGAGAACCCGCATGTTGGTCCCCACACAGCTGCCCCTCCTGACATCCCGCAGGGGGCCGCCAACAGGCAGGACTGTGGTCTTGCTTCCAGCCCCGTGGTCCCTTGTCAGGAGGCGAACCCAGGCCTCCTCAGCTCCGACTGCTATTCCGGCCTCTTCGGTGGGGGGGGTGAAAGGCCATCTTTCACCTCTAACGGTGGCAGCCGTGTGACCCTCACTCATGCCTGCACTTCCCCCCTCCCCTCAGTGCCTAAGGACTCTCAGTTCATTGGTCCCTTCCCTCCTCCTCCTCCGGTCCGAGTGACCCAATTCTTTGCCCAGACGTTCCTTCCGGCCCCCCCTGCCTCGCCCCCCCGTAGACTCAGGGGGCAGAACGTGTTGCATCCCAGAGCCTCACGCGCTCACCTTCAAATGCTTCTTCCTTCCTTCTCCCCGCCCATGGTCTGACGGCTGCCAGACTCTGCCTCTCTGTCTTCGTGCACCGCTGTCCTTAATTTGTACCACCTGGGCTGATGCCCCGGGGAAGTGCGTACCGATGAGAAGTGTCCGGTGACACTTCGTCCGGTCGCACTGGGCCCTGAAGAGGGGCCCTGCTTTGTTTCCCGCAGGTGCTGGCGGTGCTGCTGGGGACGGGAGAGCGGGGTGGGGCCCTGCACACTAGCTGCTTCCACAAATCACCGCCCCGCCCGGCTATTTAATGGTCGGCATGTCGCCTGAAGATGCAGTATTTCCCAAAAGCCGGGAAGCAAATAAATTATTACAGTTTAAAAATGAATCTATTTATTGATTGCCTTCTTTTACACTATTAATGCTAATTGTTTTTCATGGTGCCTGCATTTGGGATTCATCAAAATGAATCCTTAACGCATTTCCAGACACAAAAATTAAGAGCAGACGGCGGAAAGAACCAAACCACCCTCGGAGGTCCTCGCATTTGGGGACCCCTGGCAGTGTGAGATGGACTCACCTGGGTCCCCTCAAAAGAGTGGAGACGCTGCTGTCCGCACTGGTAATAGACCAGTGTAGGCATGACAAGCTAAACTGCTTGAGCACCTACTGGGTGCCATGCCTTGGGCCAGGTCATTGACAAATGTTTCATTGAATTCTCCCAACAGGCCCAAGGTCAGTTTTATGATCGCCACCGGCCTGTCTTGGATTTACACAATTATGTATTTCTCGTGATGACCTTCCAACTATAATAACCGTTGAACATCATCATGTTTTTGTGATGCAGATCTACTCCTGAAAAAAAGCCGGAGTTCTTATTTGGGGAGGGATGTAGCTCACTTGCTGGGGTTCCAAGGTAGTGAGCGTGTCCTCAGGTCGATTTCGAACCTTGATCTCTGAGAAGCATGCCTCTCCTCCAGCTCACTCATCACCCTGACGCGGATCAACACGGTCAAGGAAATTTCCCCCCGATCCCCACCCTGGGGCCTGACGACACGGGGAGGTTTATGGCCATGTCAACAGCCCCCAAGCCTTCCGTGCCTCAGTTTGCCCAAGCGGACCGGGGTGCCAGGTCACGCAGCTGAAAGAATTTTATTCTTGGAAGTCTGCCAAGCCAGTCCGTGTGACCACGTGTCCCCGGCCCTGGCTGCTCGCGGGTTACAGCTGAACAGCCTGCTGAACAGCGGAGGGTTGCAGACGCCGTTTCGCACAAAATTCTCCCTGCCTGAGTGGTCATGAGTCATCCCGGTCCTCACAGGCCACAGGGGTCACTGCGGGTCAACGCTGTTTCTTCAGAGGCCTCTCTCCCTTTCCTGTGCCCTGTTGGCGGTAGTTTTCCTGGTCATTTCCAGCACTGCCAAAGAACCAGGGTTCTTTCCTTTGTTTCCCTTCCGCACGTGCGTCGAGGCTGGTAGAGGCCGCCGGCTCCAGTCCAGCTTCGGCTGTAAGACGGTGAGTTAGGGGAAATCCCAGCCTTCCGGCCCCACAACTAACCGAACAGCACAACGCCGGGGCCAGCCGCACTCCCTGCTCTGCCCTTCACTAGCTGGCTGCTCCTTCCTTCATTTACGCACTGAGAGCCTCGCAGACCCCAGGACGTAGCCCCTCTTGTCCCTGGACAATTCAGCCTCCTTCGAAGCGTTGCTGCAAACGGGGTAACATTTCTGAAAGCTGCTGACAGGCCAGCGAAATCATGCTAAGCAGACTTCCAGGCACGAAGAACGCAGATGCTCCTCTTGGTTTGCCAACACCGTACGGTATAAAAAGCAAGAAATACAAGTCCTGGGCAGCGCACCCCCTGACGAGCATGGTTTTAAAGTGCATTTCTGGGCTGGCAGGAAGCTTAGCCCTGTTTCTTCAAGAAATAGATCCAGTGCGGGGCTGTAGCTTTCTATTGTTGGGCCAAGAATGAATCAATATATTGGAAGCATTTCAGACGACCGCTCCCCTAGCGGGTTGTAGTGCCGCACCGTGGCGTCTGGAGAGTCACCGGACACCGTTTGAGCCGGTGACCCTCACTCCTAATCAAGGCACCGCCGATCCAAACGGTGCGCGCTGACGGTGATGCCCTGGTTGGCGCAAGGCGGTTCTCTGGGATCATGCGGGTAGGACTGCGCTGTGGAAGCCCCCCGAGGGAGGGAGGCTGGTAAGAATGAAAGCTCTGGCCTGCTAGCTGAGTTGGTTAGAGTGTCCTCGTGAAACCCAAGGTTGCGGTTCGATCTCTGGTCAGGGCATGGACCGACGGATGCAGAAATAAGCGGAACGACAAATGGAGATGTCTCTCTGTTTCTCTCTCCTTTCTTTCCTCGTTCTCTTTCAAAAAGCAATCAATAACAGAAATAATAATAAAATGATAAAAAGGAAAAGCATGGAGCTGCAAACGTGCATGGTGTTTTCCAAGAACGGGGAGTGGGTCTGGGCTACTACCCACCTCTGCCCCTGGGGAACCTCGTTCCGGACAGGTAAGCTAGTTAAATTCTCTGGCTTCTGCCTCCACAACGACCCCAGCCAGCCCTGCCTCTCGCTGTCCATTGTGCCTGCTGTCATCCGCGTCCTCAGCATCTCTCGATTAGACTCACTCATCTCCCACCTGGTCTCCCTGCCATAAGCCTCTCCACTTTCTAATCTCTTCTTCACCAGCAGCAGCTGAGAAACAGGATGGCTCCCGCCCTTAAATACACTGGGATCTCCTTGGCCCTCCCAGGAAAAAGCCAACCCCCTTGCATTGACCATGAAGGTGGTCAGGCCGCACCTCATGAAAGGCACCCTTTCTCGCTGTGTCACCGGGCAATGTACAGCCTGTTTTCAAGCGCTGGCTGCAGGCGGCTTGCCCAGCAGGCAAGCACATTCCCTCCTATGACGGGGAGTTGGAAGTGAGCAGCTTCCGTGACCAGGGGGAAGTCCCCATCTTTCTGCTCCGCAGACCCAGGGGGCGGCCCAAGGCATCGCATCCTCACCGAGCTGTGTCCACAGAGAGATTCCTACTTGAACGTGTCTCTGTATTGGGGATGGAAACCCGTCCCCAAAGCTTCTCCCTCCCAGGCTTCCCCCTCATGTCTCATGAACTGGAGTTCAGACCTTTTCCTAATCTCCGCTGGTACTGAATGTGCAGAATTGCTTTTAGAGATTTCTATTCTATGCCATTCTATTGTTTTATTTTTAGAGACAGAGGAAGGGAGAGAGAAGGAGAGGGAGAGAAGCATCAATGTGAAAGAGAAACGTCTATCAGCTGCCACTTGTCTGCACCCCAATCGGGAACCAAACCCACAACTGAGGCGTGTGCCCTGACCAGGAATTGAATCAGCAATCTTTGGCTTTTCGGGATGATGCCCAACCAACTGACGAGCCACCCTGGTCAGGGCAGAATCTGCATTGCGGACTTAAATTAATCAAGCTTCAGCCCCCAACACTGAGGAGAGACTCCACCCTGAGCACGCGGTTATGTGGTGTGAAGAACAGGACAGATCTGGGCGAATGATCAGGGGAGAAAGGGTGAATGGCTCTCGGGCAGCAGGGAGCTGGGGTGGCCCGGAGGTCAGGCCGCAGATGGAGATCAGGAGGGTGAGCAGCCACCTTCAGGAAGGGGGGTGGCACCTTGAGAAAAGTGGCTCTTTTCAGCCCAGGCCATTCCTGGAGGCCTCACCGGAGAGGGACCAACTGTCAACCCCCCAGGACCTGAGATGACGCTCCCCTTAGAGGCTGCCAAGGACTCTCAGGCTTCCACCCAACCATCAGCCTTCCAGTGGTGACCCTCAGCCTCTGCCTTTTTCCCAGCGTGCCCCGGCACCAGCCACCCAAACCCATTGTCCTTATCATTTCTATTTCCCCTCACTTCTCCAACACCCGCCACGCTGCACCTCCCGCGCCCCCGGCCCGTGTGCCATCCTAAATCACTGTCGACTATTCAACACCAGTGGAAGTTAACAGCCCACGGCCCCCGCATGGCAGAGGCCACCCACGATCGCCGTGGGCTCCCCAGGCCCCCAACTCCTGCTTTAGATCCTGCTTCTCTGGGCCACTCCTGGTACCAACTGGCCGTAGGTTTGGTTGTGGGGACTCAGGCTATGAGCTAGAGAGCCGCATAGAGGAAGTGAATGAAAAGTGTCCTCAGGGGAGCGAAGGGAGGAGGGCTGGGCAGGCTGTGATGGGCCTCAGTGAAGGCGTCCGCCAACCCCAAGGGGATGGTAGAGCTGGGGGGCCCTTCCCCTGGCTCTATCCCTCTGCACTGACCATCACTGAACGTGGTCACTCCCAGGAGAGGGAGGGTGACCTAGGGCCAGCCAAGCTCTCTGGCTGTGAAGCCATCTACAGGGAAGGGCTCAGCAGGGCTATTGGAGGCCGATGTCCCGCAGCTGGGGGGCTGGGGAGGGAAACACTTCAGTCCTGGGGGGATTGAGGGGCAGGAGCCTGGGCAACGTTCACGGCAGGTGCCCCACACACCATGCTGCCCACACATGAGAATACGGGTGATGGAAGGTGCATGTCTTATTTTTAAAGCCAAGATAACTTTTTGAAAAGGGAAATGAAGTCTGGAAAAAGTCAGATAAATCTTTTATTGTTTGTTCTAATCTTTTTTAGTCTAGGTTTTTTGTTTTTGCCTTCCAGACCTCAAATGTCCTTTGTCCCAGGAGCCTTGTTTCCCACAGCTGCAGTGAGAGCTGCAGTGAGAGCTTCAAGCAAGAGCTGCCTGGGGTCACCAGCAGCGCCCACCCCAGCCCCTCAGATTGTAGGCTTGAAGTGGTTTGTCCCCATGCAGATTACATAGTAATTTGGACTCCCCCCAATTCCTACCATGTCACATCTCCTCCATCCTCCTCCTTCATTTCTCCTTCATTTCTCCGTTCCTCAAGGCCCAGCCAGCGTGCCTCTTCTCTGTGACGCTAACCTGGTGCTGCCCTATCGCTGGTATGTTCTCTTCACCCGTCTTGGCTTCGGGTACTCATTCACACAGGGTCCCAGCCCTTTGCTGGGCTGTGATCTCATCAGCAGAAGGAAAAGAGAAGTAGAGCATATAAAACATTTGTCCGGTGTATGCTGAGACGCAACGCGTGCTTTCAGCCTGAATAAAAATAAAGCTTCGTTGCAGCACCTTTAAACTGTTGGTAAACATTAACTAAAACTTAAACCGCCGCTGGGCAGGGCAGCTGGCATTTGGGTAGATTGAAGCGCCAAGTTGTTTTGACACCGGTCAAAACAAGAAAACACCGGCAGCAGAAACTACACAGTCCCTTTCCTCTGCTTTGGTGAGTCCGTGAACCCTACCGTAGAATACTTTTCCAGAGTCTTGTTCAAGCTCAATACATGTATTTTTTGGGAAGATACTCATGTAATTAAGTCAAAGATGTCCCTGATGCTAACATGCGTTCTAAATGTACGTGGTGAGCTCCTTTCTTTTTGAGCAACCAATCCCAGCTTCAGGTGCCATAATCAACCAGTCCCACCCACTGGCATGCATTTTGGAACGTCCCTCAATGTTCACAAATTTTGGTGAGAAGATGGTAACACAGTGAAGAGCCTGGTGGATTCTGCTTGAACCAGAGACCTACCTTGGGGTCAGATGTCCACACCTGAAACTAGCATCTCCACAGAAGCACAACAAGGCAAAAATCCAAAAATGTTTTCCAACGAACACGGGTACTTTGTAATCTTGCGTATTCATGCTCAACAAGGACATCTAAATGTCTACTGAAACTATGAGTTCACATTGATTGCTGACTATGTACCATGCTTGACAGTGTTTTACAGGCGTGATCTCAGGCATGTGCTAGATTTCTGGCCTTCTCGGGAATCACCGACTATTAAGGGATCTTGGCTGGCTATGCCCCCCTTTGCAATAACTAAATCTAAGACTCTCCAGCCAGTTCTAGCTCCTCAGATGACAGTACAGTGGCATTAAAAAAAAAAAACAGAAAGAATTAGCACATGCTCATAGCAAGCCTGACAAGAAAACAGAGCTTACTTTAGACACTTCAATGACTCAGGATTACTTTTGATGATCTAATAACTCGGGATTCCTTTATCCTGCACTTGACCAGACGGTGTGGGCATTGTTGGACTGTTTTCTTATCTGTAGAAAAGAATCTGTATCCTCTTGGTGGAGATGACTGTCCACAGAACAATGGATCTAATGCTGCTGTGTGGGTGCAGTGAATTGCCTATTTCTTACAGATGCAGGAGCCTCTCACTTAGAAAAGCACTAATTAGGTCATTGAGTAAGTCCTTTGGTTAAAGGGACACAGGAAAGTAGAAACAATTCAAGTCCCAAAGGTATATTAACTCCCTTCTCATGCAAATGGTTGACTCCAAAGTGAAGGAGGGTCTAAGATTTGCCCACAGGCATCAAAAAACAAAAACAAAAACAAAAACTAAAACAAAAACACACACACACAACAAACAAACAAAAAACCCAAACAACAAAAACCAAACAAACAAAAAAACCAAACCCAAGATTTTGAGATGTGAGCACAAAATGATGTAATCCAAGACCAAAAATGTACAGAAACAAGAAGTCTTGCAGCCTTTTCAGACACTTGCTACTGTGCTCTAAGATTTTACGTTTCCTTTGACAGGGACGGGAACCTGAAAGCCCAGTTGCGAGCCTGGCTCCTTTAAATGACAATTATAAGCACAGCCACGCTGAGGTCTTTTTTAGTTTGCAAACCGCTAAAAGGACTGAACATCTAATTTTTGAAATTCTTCTGGCGTTTTGTTTTGACCTTTGGTATTTGTAGGTATTGACGATCTCTAAACCATGGTACAAAAACACCTTGAAGTGTCAAGCTTTAAAAATGAGTCTTCTTTTCTCTTTCTCCTGCGCAGCTCGGATTATCTTGGCCTTGTCAAAACAATTCTCTAGTTAGAGGTTGGAAATATTTCCCTCCTGGCTCCAACGTATTGATTTTCTTCAACACTCAGCTCTGTCAGTCAGCTAGTGGGGTGAAAGGTGAAAGTTCACCCAGCACTGCTTGGCTTTACCTTCCTATTAATGTCATGCCCTTTCCACATTTGATCAGTTTATGCGATCACCCATCATACGGAACCGGTACTGTCCCTGTGTCCCTATAAGGCTACACCGAAGTCATCAGGAGATGTTAACACAATTCCTGGAGTGGCCAACAATGCAGCAGTCAACCCCATGAGTGTTTACCTATTCTTAAAGGAAACTACACCGTTGCATGATGACTGACTCATTTCAAGATGTTCTATACGCCTTGAAAATTAAAAAAAGTACATTCACTGCTTACACAGATGGCCCCTCTGTGAGCCATGACTTCCTTTGTTACTCTTGCTTTTTTTGAAAATCAATTCCACCCTTCACTTCAGGATTTCAAATTAAACTTCAAATGAGTAAATGCAATGAATTTCATCATCTCAGCCCAGCCCAGCCCCCCACCCCAGGGGCCCAACCCACGTCATCACATCTGACAAGATATAACTTGGTACAATTAATGGTCTATTTAGAAGCAATTTAAGGTGGAGATGAAAGCAACCCGCATGCAATTCCCTTGCCCAAACCACAGAGGGTGCTGTTGAGTTTCTGGTGAGGTGTTTCTGGTCCTCACAAGTTGTCAACGCAGAAGAGAGACTTCCTTCCTTACTGTTCTACTGACCTTTGGAGAACAAGTTTGCCTTTCCTGAAGCTAGCTCTCCAGGGAAGCGAATAATTAGATGGAAAGAGAAGGTTTGATTTGGTACCAAAGGGCAGGGACAAAGGATATGGATTTCAATGGACAATGTCTGAGAGTGAGTAATGTTTTTAATGGGAAAAACAATCTTCAATACAATTCAGTTCTATTTAACACACGTATGTACAGAGGAACATTCAGTACATTAAGTGGAGTCAGCAAGAGATGTCTTGAGAGGCAGACATTTTAATTCACTTGTACACAGTAAGTTCAATCACTACCTATTCCTATAGGTGTCACGTCACGTCATCTTTTGCTTGTAAATTGCCAACCAAGCCACATGTGCCTCTACATTTACAAGGACAGGTCCAAATACAGTGCCAGTGACATTAATAAACCACTAAAAGCATACACTGGAATGACAACACAAAGTTCAGCTCAGTGACGAGAAATCTAAGCTGGGTGGTTGTCAAAATAGCCAAGGGAAGTTTTGTGTTGACAAGAATACAAATATTAGTTTAGCAGTTAGAGATATCTGTCTAATCCTCCAATATCATCCACCTCAGAGCTTTATGGTCAGAATATTCTACTGGCCAATAACTGTCTACCATGCAGACGAGGCTTCCACGACTACCCTGCAGGTGTGTTGGTGCTGGGGGCCCCACGGTGTTGTTCTAAGTCTCCATGGTGCTCGCCATCCAACCTGGCACGTGTGGTGGCCGGCCCTACAGTCTCACATATTTTCTCTGGGTGCACGGAACATTTTGTTTAAAAAAAAAAATCTCTAAGGTATACTCCCACTACATCATTCCAGAACAGCTGTGCAGTCCAGAGTAAATCAACCCCCACTCCAGTTCATGGATCAAACATGTGCTGGGTCTCCCGAGGACTGGGGGGGCCTCTGGGGAAAGTGAGGGCCCCTTTTGTTTCCCTCAGGTTTCTCTCTCAGCAGTGAACACGGCAGTATGTTCAGCCAACAAATAATGTCTACCGTGTATAGTTCTTTGTTTCTTCCTGGTAACTACCTATGTAACCTGGATAAATACAATGTACATGCATGCTTCATAAATTCACTTGGGAAAGAACACCCAAAGTCTACAACCAGGGGGAAAAAAAGCACAGGTTTTCCATTCAGTGGAAATAACATACTTCATATCAATAGGAAAGAGGTGTTCTAGTGGTCTTAGTTTCCTAACAGGGTCTTTAAAAATTGGCTTCAATCAAATTATAGGTGGATCTGTTCCCGGACTGTGATCGGACTCTTTTGTATGTTCTATAAACCCTGACACCTGCCCCTTTTAAATTAAATGCTCCCATTATCATTTTGGTTCCTCTGTAAACCTCACATAGTATGAATGTCATAACTTTTTCTATTTTTGCATTCATAAACCATTTTACCCGACTAATCAACAAACCAAATCCCCGGCTATGTACACAGATCAAGGTTTGTTAGGAGCCATTCATACAGAATGCTATTTTATGGATTCTTCCCCCATCACCATGTGCACGAACCAGCAGTCCGACACGAGAAGAAAGCAACCTGGTTAAAGCGGACGTCAGAGGGCGCCGCGCCCTTGGGGCAGCGTTCGCGCAGGCGCAGGGCGCCTCCCAGGTTTACGCGGACTCCTGGCCGCTGTGCCGCTGCCGCTCGTTTTCCAGGGGACTGTTTCAAAGAGACGCTGTCTTCGTTTTTCTTTAATTGATCAGCTGTAGTTTGGAGGCTGAATTGTGACTACCATGTGATGACTGGAAGTCGTACGCATGGGAACTGCAGGGCTGTCAAGGTACTGGAAGGAAGGGGCGGCTCTTTCTGGCAAAGACCTGTGGCGACAGGCACCAGTGTCTGCGTCGTAGGTATATGCTATGCTTCCAAACTTGGTTTTTCTGTTATAAAAGTCCATTGAAACGATTAGTTATAGCAACTGGATCATTGTATTAACTAGATCATCAGTAGAGATGGTTTTCTTTTTAAACTACTAAGTACACTATCATTAGCAGGACAAGAGCGTTTTAGAAGGCTAGCTATCGGGGAAACTGTGTTCTCCACGAGGAAAAAATGTTTTTGTATATTTTCTCATTAATCTCAAATCAGTTAGGTATTATTGATACAGAAGGTAGTGGCTAAACCCTAGGAAATCGATTGAGCAATTTCCTAACAATCAGCTGAGGGGAAAAAACCCATGTAAACACAGAATCTTTTTGGTAAACAATAGTATGTTTTAGGAAATCCAGAGGAAAATAATTCTGACAATTAGGGCTGCCAGTGACTTCAAAACCCAAGTCAAAAGGAGAGGCGGAGCGGCGCTTCAGCAAGGGGACTTAGGGGGAGGCAAAGGCTGCTGGGGCCGGGCTGCAGAGCAGCGGTTATCGAGGTGATCGATCCTCCGCCCGGCGCCCAGCCACAGCTGTCCAGGGACCGCCCCCTGCCCCTCCCTCCCGGGCGGGGAGAGTGGCCTAGTGACACAAGGGCCACAGCCTCAGAGCGATGCCTCGGAATCGGGAGGTGGCGTGCGCAGGCGTCTGTCCCTGACCATGCAGAAGTGACACGGATCTGGCCGGGCCCCTGGGTGGCCCTGGGTGGGTAGGCACCGCGGAGGGACCCAGCCGCAGCGCCAGGACAGAGGAATCTCGAGGCAGAGAAGGGAAAGCGCCGAGACACCGGCCTGGTGGCCGATGTGGGGCTCAGACCAGGAAGCGGTGCTCCTTCCCGTCGTGGGCCATCAGGATGACGTTGCGGTTGGACGTCCAGATGAGCCGGGCCAGCTTGAGGGCGTTGTGGGGGCCGGGAGAGGCCGGCTGCACCGGGGGCACCTGGTAGGTTTTCATGCAGCGCAGCTGAGGCGCCGAGTTCAGCATGCCGATGCTCCCCAGCAGAGACGTGTTCATCTGCAGGGACACAGGGCGGGGAGGGCGCGCGCGTCAGCCCTGCACACGGCGGTGCATCAGCTCCATCCTGCCCCCTCCCCGGCCTTGCTCACGCTCCCCTGGCAACTCCTTCTTCCCTCCGAAGGGCCCTTTCTGAAACCGCTCTGACGCTCTTATGGTAAACACATGACCCCAGAGAAATCTTACTTTGTGGGGAGAACTTGACAGCAGGAAAGCCCCGTTTTCAGAAGAAAGCTACATTGTACATATTAATAAAATGGCTCCATCAGACCATATTTGGAAATGATGGCTATTTTCAACCGCGGACCTTTTTGCTTTTAACGGTGCTGGAAGGGTGAGCCCACCAAGCACGTTTTGGGACTGACAGTCAGCTCAAGAAAAGGAGGCACAGGTAAGCAGCAGGCGGAGCGAGAGGTTACTGGTTCCCAGCTCAACACTGAACCCCGTCCCCCACCTCCGTCTGCAACACCCGTCCTGCTCCCCTGCTTTCACACAACTCAGCCTCTGGAAGGCGCTGGCTCATTTAAAAAAGCCAGGCAAGAATCAACAACACCGCAACACTTCTGCTGCCGGGCTAGGGAGAACCTGCTTTAACGACTTGTTGGCAATCCGTTTTTATTATTAGTTGGTGTTTTCTGCTTTGCGGCAGCTTTTCCGGATTTGACTGGAGCGTGGGCTCTTTCATCCATTCACGTGAGTGAGAGGCATCGTGGATGTTACGGCTCCTGAACAGCTACGCACGTTCTCACCAGTTATCTCGGTCAACCACCATCCAAGTGGCCGCGCCTCTGGGTCCCTGAGGCTCCAAACGCTGCCAAACATTCTCCCTACAAGCGTCTTTGGTGGCTTTGCAAATCGCATGGAAACCACCCTGGGAACCAGGAACAAGGTCTCGGAAATGGTATTTTTCTTTGTACTAATTTCCATTTCCAGCTCTGCTCTGCACGGAACACCCCGCCTAGACGAGGGGCTGGGGATTTGTGTGAAGCCGGCAGACCATGACCCGTGCACGCACACGGCGGGCACTCGAGAGCCTGGAAGACCCTCGGTTCCGACGCTGGGTCACCGCTGATGCCACGCCCTGCGTCTGGAGCAGGGGCACGGGCACCGCTCCATCACTGGCCTTTCTGGGCAGCAGGACGGTGTCAGCGTGTAAACCATGGCGTCTGCAGCAGGACACGTGCGGGCTCCACTGACATTTTCACAATTTAAATCATCTTGAGTAATAACCCTTTTCAGATGACTAATGCTACTGATTTTACGGCATTAATAATAGTGCCGAACACAACACGGAGGTGAAGAAAAATCACTAGTGCACGAGGTCGCATTTTAAAACCAGACGCACGGTTATCAGGAACCCTCTGTGGAAGTCCGGTTCCCATTCAGAGCCGGCCGCCCTCCAAAGCCTCTTCCCTCACCTCCTTCCTTCTTCCCCCGCAACGCCATACAGAAGAACAGATCAAAATTAATGCCTTGCTGCCTTCTGCAGGCTCTCCAAGAGTTTCCATATAAATAACGATGTTGAGCTTGATTTTATAGTTCTCACTTGTACAAAAAGTAACAGTACACAATAATTCAGTCCTCGTACACAGCACATCCAAATGATCCAGAAAATTGCTGGTTAAAATTAACCGGCATCAACAGGCATACTGTGCTTTTTAAAAATCCAATTTCTCAGTTGATAAATAACCACAAAGTATTTTTTCATTCTTTATGGATTTTCTATGAAAATATGTATGAGGCTTGATTTCGGCTGGTCGCTTACAATGCTCAGGGCATTATTCAGTGTGCCCAGACACTTCCTTATTTTTAATTCTTCTCCTCAAATTTAGGCATGTCCAAGAAATTTGTTGAGGGCTACAGGGGTGGTGGGGCAGGGACAGAATATCTTATTGGAATTTTAGGATAAAAAGACTTTTAAGTTCATTATTGTCTCTGGGATCCCTTTGCAAGTGGAGCCATCCCTCAAATGATTGATCAATCAATTGGTGAATGCTTTTGGTAGTGCCAAACAGCCTTCCTGCCTCTGAACGGGAAGACTGGGCCAAACTCTATAAGGTACAAAGCCATGAAGGCTGCAGACAGAGTGACGGTGACTCTCCTGTAAACTGTAATTTCTTGTTCTTCACACCGTCCTTTCCCTATGAGCTCTTCAGAGTGGAGGTGACTCTGACATACTAAGGGTGAGTAATAGTTTTCCAACAAAACTGGTCAAAGAATTTTCACCAAATAGCTCACTATTTTGCTATTCAATATATATATATATATTTTGACCAGTGACTGGCTATAAACTATGCTAAAATAAGGGCAATTTGAGCCTTGAGTGAATGAAACTACCTGGAGTTGTAATATTTGGTAACATTAATTTTTTCTTCATTACAATGATAAATACGGTAAAAAAAATTCAACAAACAAAGACAAACAAAGAAAAAAGCAAAATTCTCCTGGAATGTCACATCTCAGAGATAAAATCACTAACAATTTGGCAAACATAGTCCAGACCTTGAGTCACCCAGGCAGAAGTTAGTTGAAAGAATTCCACATAAACAGGCTCATATTTAAAAGTGGTTTTGCAGCCGTGGCTGGTGGCACAGGGGATAAGGTGCCGGCCTGAGAACCCAAAGGTCGCTGGTTTGATTCCCCAGCCAGGGCACATAACCAGGTTGCAAGCCAGGTCTCCAGCCAGGTCTGTAGCTGGAGGCAGGTGAAAGGCAACCACACATTGATGTCTTTCTCCCTTTCTGCCTCTCTCCCTTCCCCTCTCTCTAAAAAAATAATAAAAATCTTACAAAAATAAAATAAAAGTAATCTACATTTTTCATTCAACAAAATGTTGAGGAAAATCTTTTCATGTTAACAGCTACAGATTTACATCATCCCTTTTAAATGGCTGAATACTATTCTAGTGTATGATGTACTAAATAAAAATAAATGAACCCAATATCTAATTTATTATGAGTATTTATGAAAGAGAACACTTGTTTGGTAGAGGTGAGTGGTAAAATTTAGATAAGAGAATTATGGTCCTATTTTATTACTAAACACCCCTTGATCAAATGTCCATGGCTACACTAAAGTGAAAGATTTAAATTATAGACATATATTTGGAGACCCAAAGAAAATGAAAGATTAACAAATTACGTCATTCAATAGCTGGGTATGTAAACTAACAAAAACGTAACTTTGGCTTTTACCATCCCTTTAAAAGCAACTCTTCACCTGTGTCGGGGGGTAGGGACTGACTGAAAGAGGGGCAGAGGCTGGTCAAAGAACATATATGCATCATGCATGGAAATGGACAACAGTGTGGGGGTTGACTCTAGGGAAGGGGGTGCAGGCTTGGGGGGGAAGAGTGGGAAAGGGGAGCAAATAGGGACAACTGTGATAGCATAAGCAATAACTTTCAGAAGATAAAAATAGAAATAATGCTTCACAAAACCAGTTCTGTGAGGCTTGTTTTCTGAACACATACAAACATGCAGCTGTGATTCATCAAAACAGGAAATGTTTAATGCCCTTCTCAGGATAAGTAATGCTGCACGCAAACCTTTTACTAAGTCTCACTTGAGTAATTATCCAACCAATATTCCTCATTAACACGCATTTCTCAGCACAGATTTTAATAGCTGATGGCTTTTGTAAGGTTCTATATTAATAAGACTTCGTCAAGTTTTCCAAATATATTACAGTACATTTACTGGAATAATAGAAAAGTGTTATCATACATCATTAGAACTAAACAACATGCATTTAAATAAATCAGCAGGTCCATTTGGGGAGAGCAGTGGGAAATCCAACACTGCTTTCCGGACTCTCTTTAACTCAAATAAAAACTCATTATACTCCTGGAAGAGATTTTATTGTATTTTCAGGATAAGGCTGAAATCATGTTTCTGTGCCTTCCACTTAAATTTCAAGACCAATCTGGGTATAATTCAACTTGTGTGAACGGGCTGCATTTTCAAATATAACATTGGGTTTAGAGGCAACAAAGACTTGGGAGCTGTGCCCACGACACCCACGGGTGATAACAGGCCAGTGTGGGGGCTACTGAATTTTATAAAACCCTTATTAAGCTGTGCTGAAGTCTTAAATTTTTTCTTCTTTTTTTAGCTTTCAAAGCATTAAACTTAATCTCATAAAACATACTTGCATCCTAGGAAAGTAAAGGGAACAGCAACATTTTAAGTGAACTTTGTTTTGGGGCGGGGTTGGTCATGTTTAATTTTTTGTAATTATCAGGAGTAACGTCATTAAAAGGAAGATCGGATAGCGATTAATCACCAATGGTGAAACCAGCTCTGCTGTAAAACTTAGTTGTTACAAGTTAACGCTCATGCCAATCAGCATCTAACAGGCATCCTCGTGCCAGGCAGCCTGGGAGTGAAGAGCCCAACGTGGGTGGTTGTGATCCGCACGGAACCAACCCCTGATAAAGGGGTCATGAAGGTAACAAGCTGCCTTTCCTCCCTTCCGGGGCCGCTGGAGCTGTCGGCACAGTGAGCAGGGCTCCCCACCCCGTTCCTTCAGGCCGCTGCTCACACCCACCACGCCCTGCTCACCCCAGACCGCTGCTTCCTGCCCTGGACACCCACCTCCCCTGCCCTTTCTCAGCACCAGCACCTCAGCTTGATTTCACTTCCTCTGTGAGGCCGCCCCGCCCCCCACGCCCTGGTTTCTTCCCCCTGCACTGTAACCGCTGTGCCCCCCCGAGACCCGAAGCTCCCTGAGAGCAGACCCTCTCTTTCCAGGTTTCAAAAGGAATCCCCAGCGCGTGTCAGCCGCTGGCACACAACCAGCAGGCCGTACAAACTCGCTGTTTGTTGAAAGAAGGGAGAGCAGGGCAGACAGGGCGACAGGAAGCCTTTCCCAGGTGCACTTCATCACCCTGGCGCATCTGCGCTTACCTGCCAGAAGGAAATGTGGCTGTCAGTGTTGGAGTAGGTGGCCAGATAGCGTCCATCGGGAGCAAAGGCCACTGCAGTGATTGGTCCCTTGTGTCCATGGATCATCTAAAATAAAATTCAGAGTCATTAATTGTGTGCGCTCCACAGACCTACGACATCTAGCATACAAATGCATCCAATTTTGAAAAAAAAACAATGGCATGGATATTAGATGTTGTTTTAGTCTTAATTTTATTTATAGAATCAGGTTGGAGAAATCAGAGAAGTAAGCTCTCTCAGTGGTCGATCCAAGGTTGTCGCTCTTGTTCCGAGGAGTCTACCCGTCTCCAAGTTGACAGGACAGTGTGAGTCCAAGGAAACGCATATATTGATGGGAAGAGCATATATTGATGGGAAAACCAATATGTTAATTCATGTATGTCCATGAGAGGGAAGAATTTTATAATTAATTAGGAAGGTAAGAAACGTATCACCAAATCTACCCAGCAGTCTCACTAATCTACAGTGAAAAACAATCAAAGCTGCATCATAACACCCCTGCTTTGGAAGGAGTTAAAACCTATACTTTCAACCCTTAATAATGATACATTTTTCATGTTTTATGCTTCATTTCCCACCAATAACACTGTTCAAATGCAATTAGTAAACGCACGTATATGCAGGTGTTGTAGGTTTAACCACACATATAAATCAAACACTATTAAAAACAAGTTAACAGGAATAATTTTGAACCTTTGCCAAAGCTATTTGCAAAGCCCGTTGCTTTAACCATGAATAAAAGGAAGCAAGTTGTATTTTAGACTAGATATTTGATAAAAGGCCTTGACTAATGAAAACTATACTAAAATTTAACAGTATTGATAGTTAGCAAAAACACCGGGATATTAAGCTAATTAGTGTATTGTATTAATGTGCCTACACTCAACTATTAGAGACAACACCTCCACTAACTTAACCAATATTTTGTCTGCTCCCAAGGTCTAGGTTGGTCTCCCTGCTTTGTGTAGAAAGGAACAGACAAATGTGTTCCCTTAAACCAAGACAATACGAGGAAGGTCAGTTTCCATCAGCTGTTTTTGGTGAAGGGTTGTGAGCCCTGAGTCCTGGTGAAAGCCCCGGACCTACTGCAAGCTTCTGTAACACTCTTCCCACAATTTGTTTCTGAGCGATTACAAAGAGGAAGGGGGTGGGGGTTCAAGTATGTTCCTCCGCGCTCTTTGGCCTCTGTTCTTGACTCTCCTCAGGCTTTCCGGGCACCAGGGGATCCAAAATAGTGCCTGTTTCCCAAGGCATTGTGGAATTTTGTGGGGCCTCGGGCAAGAGATTTCAGTGACGTAACTTCAGCGTCCCCACTTCAGATGAAGTGAGAATGATGACGACAATGATATTGATAATATCTGCTTCGAAGAGCATTGTGAAAATTATACAAGTTAATATATCTACAGCACTCCGCCCAATGCACGGCACAAAATAAGGCTTCAATAAATACTGTTAATATTTGTGTTACCCTCTCCTTACTCAAAGATGACCAGGCATATGTATGTACTTGTAGATCTTAAATGTTCTCACCACAAAAAAGAAATTGTCATTATGTGAGGGGATGAAGATGTTAGCTAAATGCCAAGATGGTAATTGTTTCTGCAATGTGGAAGGGTATCAAATAATCACCTAAAAACTACACAATGCTGTATGTCCATTGTATCTCAGTAAAACTGGAAAAAATGACCAAACGTAAATAATCACATAACTGCATTACTTGATTACACCATTTAATGAAAACACACACCAAAATAATCCCCGGTCATATAGCCCAAAATCAGCATTCACTAAAATACTAAGTGGTCCAGAAACAGGTATCATCAGACTGTGGAATTTTATTAAACAGGTTGGGTAACTGTCCATGGTACTAGCCCACAAGCGTGGTGCTAAATTAAACAATAGGGTGAGCATGCTGAATAATTATTGCAAGAAACCTGCTCAAACACCATCTACATTAGAATGAAAATTATTGTTGGTGTGGGGAAAAATGCAACCAATTAATAGAAAGAAAAAAAAAAAGCCATTCCCACTTACTAGGTCAGTTTAATGAGCTCACTGGGAAAACAGAATTAATCGTTTTTTTTTAAATCAAGATTCAGTTATGTTACAAACCTGAAACTCTATTTTATATTTAGTAGTTAAGACAGTTGACTGCCCTGGCTGGTGGCACAGTGGATAAGAACCAAAGGTCGCTGGTTCGATTCCCAGCCAGGGCACACAACCAGGTTGCAAACCAGGTCTCCAGCCAGGTCTGCGGCTGGAGGCAGGTGAAATGCAACCATACATTGATGTCTCTCTCCCTCTCTACCTCTCTCCCTTCCTCTCTTCTCTGGAAATAATATATAAAATCTTAAAAAAAAAAAAAAAAAAAAAAAAAGACAGTTAATTAGTAAGACCTAGCTTTATAGTAGAGGTTGCAAGCTGAAGACCGTTAGGCCGAACTGATTATAGGTATGTTTGGTTTGGCCTGCAAAATGTTTTTAAAAAAGTTTTCTGAGCCTGTATTCTAATTCATCAGCTATCGTGTAAAATTAAGATTTCTAGACTTCCTGAAATAGGAAGCTCTGGCGAGCCTGGGCCATAGTTCACATGTGGTGACATCAGTCAGAGCTGAGCGAAGGTGGCCCCTTCAGCAATGCCACCGGTCCCAGCCCTGACACGAGAGAGGGTCTGTGTGCCTAACTCCTGCCGCCTGGCTCCCCTGTTTCTCGCCTGGTCCCCTGTGGCATTTCATGCAACCCTTCCATTAAAAATACATGCTTCAAATAGTTTCTTCCATGCTCTGGGGTCTCAGTATACATCTAAAGGCGTGAGCAAGTTGAAAAAGTTGGCCCCTCTTGCTAGTCCCCCAAAGCCCACCTCCGTGCAGGCTGATCTTCCTTTTCGAGTTTGGGCCCCCAAATCTCAAAACAGAATGTGAAGTGTGTCCCCTTAAGATTAGCATCCCTCCTTGATCAGCAGCCAGAAGGTACTGATAAGAGAAAGCAACAGTGAGTCTCTAGAAACCAGCAGGTCCGGAGCATGCACCAACCCCATGGTCACACTGAGGGACCTCTCTGTGAGACTAGCTATGTTAGCCCCATCGTAAAGGTGCAAGACCAGACACACAGGCTCCTTCAGAAAAGTCTTCATGGAATACTTCATACTGCATCTTCATCTCTTGTAGAGAGCTGGTGTTTAAAACATCAACATGAATACTTCTGTCCCAGTTGAAGACCCTCTTTATTAAGTGAATCAAGTTCACCTTGGAATATTCTGCCAGGAAAATGTTTCTTTCCAGATCAATTTTGTTGCCTTCTTTTACCCTGTGACAATAATTACATAACCTAACATGGGCTCACTGTGCTGTCAGGAAATGCAGAACTAAATGCATTCATTCTGTGTGGCTACCGATAAATCCTTCCTACTCATTCTGCTAATCATTGTCGTTTTCCTTTGTTGTGGTTGAGGTCCTGTCAGATACTGAGCTTAATTTGTTAGTTTCTTTAAGGTCTATTTTAGACAGAGAGGGACTACACTTTAGATCAGGACGTGTTAACACGCGCACGCCTGCCCTGCACCATGCCATATTGCCAGGTACCCCACAGAGCCCTTTTGAAGCCACACAGAGAAACGCCGCTGAGCAGCGGGGGCTGAAAGACTGACCTGTTGTCTTCTAAGAAAGCAAGTGCCACTTAACGGAAGCTCTGAGAAGCTCGCTGCTTTAAATGACTTGGTGCATCTGGTGAGTTCATTACACTCTCCACCTAAGAGGTGCTTCAACCCCCAGTGTAATGGAAATGCTGCCATTGTCTTCTGTTCGGAATCTCTGAACTTCTAAGATGTGTGCAGACACCCCGGAATTGGCTGGAACCTCGATCAGGCATTAGACCTGCATCTGCTGGGGGGTCACGGCGAACTTTTCCAGGGCTTTGTGATGGGGCAAACCCACCGGCTGGGATCTTAAATGCTGCGCTGGAAGGAATATTTTCCAGAAGAACAGGTTTTGACACAAAAGGAGGTTTGGTCTACTTTTTACATGCAAATGAGTATTATGTTTTGTTGTATTTTTTGTTAAAAGAAATTGCTGTCTTGAACAGACAGGTGGAACATAAAGAAATTAATCTAATTCAACAAGTGCCATGAGCAGTAAAAGAAAATCAAGCAATTATCCCTAGCAGGAGACAGAGCGTTGAATTGTTCAACACCCACTCCCTCTTTTTCCTCGGAAAGAAAAGGAACCGAGAGGCAGGGTTCATAATGAACAATACTTGCATTTGCCCAACAGTTTTTAACAGGCCTTTTCAACGTGCTCTGCAAATATCATAAACCCCGCTGTACAAAGAGGGAGAGAACGCGACTTTCTAACGTGATTCGGTCGGTCAGTGGCAATAGAAGCTGTAACTGTCTAGAATATTCTCTTTAAAATTGCTCTGTGCGTGGTCCCTTCATGGGGTTCTTGCTAAAGGAAAAATCTGAGACCCAAAAATGTATGACTCTATTACACGCACTTTAAAAAGTGAACAAGATTAAAGAGAATATTTTGTATTTATTTGCAGGTCTTATCACTTTTTTTTAAAAGGGAGGAGATAAAAACCTACCAAACAAATTATTTTCCTACTTAAAAAAATACTTCATTGATTTACTTTTCGATAGAGGGTAAGGGAGGGAGAGAAACATCAACATGCGGTTGCCTCTTGCATGTCCCCAGCTGGGGAGCTGGCCCCACAACACAGGCATGTGCCCTGACTGGGAATCGAAACAGTGACCCTTTGGTTGGCAGGCCAGCACTCAATCCATTGAGCCACACCAGCCAGGGCACGTCTTCCTACTGTTTGAAAGAAAATGCTATTTATTTTTAGAGAGAGGGGAAGGGAGGGAGAAAGAGAGGGAGAGAACCACTGATCTGAGAAACATCCGGTCAGTTGCCTCTCACACTTGCCTCCAACCAGGGACCCTAGAATGTGCTCTGACTGGGAATCGAACTGGTAGCTCTTTGATTTGCAAAACGATGTCCAACCCACAGAGCCACGCTAGTCAGGGCCATTTTTCTACTTTTAAAAGAAATTGCAAATATTTCCAAAAGCAGGCAAAATCTTGCTACGTAAATGACCCCATCGGGGGGAAAGGGTTCTAAAGACCTGTGTGTCTGTGCAACCTTTGCTAAGACAGCGGGGAAAGTCAGCACGTGGCCTGCAGGGGCTGAGCGGGGAGAAGGTGCCCTGGCGGCGGGCCGCCCCGGAGGGCACGCTGCTCCGGCATTCGCAGCCACCTGCGGTTCGGCGGTGGGGACGGTGGTCTGAAATGTCTGCTGGGCTGGAAGTATGCCCCCAGTTGGCTGCACAGGGCCCCTGAAATCCCTAAAAACACGCTCATGCTTTGGCCAACATGCTCTGAAGGAGAACACAGGCGTGTGCTAGTTGGTGAGGCACAAGCAGGGCAGAGCCCGGGCTTCTGGGTGGACCCGGGCAGCAGAAGGCACATGGGCCAGACGTTCAGGGAGGTGGGCACCCTGGAAAGATAAAGCAAGGGTGGCACAGAAGCCCTTGAACACCTCTGCTTTCCCGGGGGTGATCCCGCCTCGGGGGGAGGGGCACCACCAGGTGAGAGGCCGGGTGCAACCCGCCCAATGTGTGGCTGGTGCTGCAGGCACCGAGGGGGTCCCCGGCCCACGGCCACGGCAGCAGAGAAAGGAACCCCTTTACCTGACCGGGCGCAGCAGTCTGAAGCCCTTCCAGAGGGTTACAGGTGAGAAGCTGCCCTGTTCTTCGCTGGGAAAGAGGAGGCCGTCCCGCCTGTCTCATCTGCAGCGTCTCATCTGTCTGTCTGGCTTTCTCTCCTCACGGCCCGGTGCTGAAGGTTTTCACTGTCCCACTAGCTCCTGTGTGCCCCCAAAAGGCAACACAGCGCCAACCTACCAGCACCGTAGTAAGTCCGTTCTTTTTCAGGAAGGATAATCATAAAATTTGGTGCCTGGCTCTTTCTTACCCGGGACACACCCAGGTAAGAACAGCAGGAACTAAAAGCATCGGCCAAAATGAAAGCAGATGGGAAACATCCCCCTAAAACTCGGTAGACAGAAGAGAGCCCGGTTTTCCTCATCGGCTGAACTGTCCTACAGGTCAAGCACACAAGCCAGAGTGCTACGATGATTCTGAACAGACGTTTCAGGGTTGAAGATGGGGTGTTTATCTCTATAACTGCTTTCCTGGATGGAGGGCTGAGGTGGTGTTTTCTATTCACATTATGCCAACTGTGTGCTATAGAGTCAACCTGGTGGAGCACCTTTCAATTCAAGGGGTATGGGAATTATTCGATAAATTATTTTCTTTCACTACTTAATTGAAAAGAATACACATTCAGGGTGAAAGGCAAGTAGATTTGGTATCATTTTAACATCTTAATGGAAAATAGATTTAAGGGTAAATATAATCAAGTGAACTATCTTAAGTTTTATTATAATACATAAGGTCTCAAGTAAAAAGACTTTATTTCTTAAAAATAGCTGCCCCATTTACTCCCTGTTTTCAGTTACTGAAAGTTACTGAAATGTCATTTGGGGATAAACTGACAGTGTATGTATATTATGGTTCTCCCAGATATACATATATGAACCTAAAGGAATGGTAACAGCATACCCAGTTTCAATGTTGTCTCTAATGTACAAGTCACACTTTGTGATGAATCACTGTAATTAATACCTAACAAAATTGCTTTGAAGTTTGATAGTATTTCATCTTATAAATAATAACCCTTTATCAAGTAGTAATAACTTAATTTGAAATCAGAAAATAAATTGTACAAAAGTTAAATTTTTAGTATCATAAACATATACTTGAATTGGAATTAAATTTTATAACTTTAAACTATAATACTGGTCAGTGGCCACAACTGACATTCTAATGCCTGTAATTTCAGCTTTGCTTAAACTTAATCAGTTATGCACAAATTTTAATGCTCCAGGAAAGTCATTATATAATTACTTAAGAGTTCTCTGAATGTAATTAAAACAAAAGAGATACAGCATTAAAAGTTCGGAAAGAAATTCCTAATAGATAAGAATTAAAATGAACTCAGTATTTGTGGTTATGTTACACATATGGATTTAGTAGCTCATTTTGAAATATATGTATATACATATATATATACATATATAGCCTTTTAAAAATAAAAGGAGAAATATTTTAACCAAATAAATAATTGATAAAAACTCATATTGATGATCACAATTTCCAATTTTGTTTTGAGAAATTTCAATGATTCACTAGATTCATAAACTTGAATCAATGCAAGATATACTGGGTACTACGAATTGAAGTCATACAATGCATATTTAAACAAGCATCCCCTAGGATTTGCTTAAAGAGAATTCACTTAGATCTGAAGGAAAATGAATGAAACAGCCTATGCGGAGTTTCCACTCTGCAGAAGCGTCTGTTTGGTATTCCTGGAGTAGGAGATAGGCTGGCTGAAGCCGCTGTATCTTTAATGCAATCATATTGCCTAATGATAAGCAAAACTAAAAGGCCGATTCATTATACAATTCGATATTTGGACCATCAAACTCTTTAGCACTTAATAAGCAATTAATATCTGTCAATGGAAACGTTTTGGTAACGTAGCGGGATCAATACCACCGGCCCACTTGGTGCACCCGCGCACCCCCCGGCTCTCCAAGTCACTGCGAGCCGTGAGGGAGACAAACGGCTTTGACGTCCTCGTTTATGTTCTTCCCAAGAAGAAAGAAGTTGTTTGAAGCTTTGTTTGTTTATAACTCAGAACGCACTGTTGGCAATGCGGTTGTAATTGTTATCATGTATGTAACCCACAGATGTGTGTCTTAACATCATAATCCGTGCCTTACTACAGGTAACATGACAAGTATACTTCATACTGTGTATACTACGTTGACTCCCCTTTGAGCAAAAGCATATCAAAGTCAAGCAGAAGCCTTCCATGTAAAATACTGTCTTTCTCGATGGTGTTAAGTATATAAAAAAAGGCAGTTTGGACATATTTCCAAAGGTCTAATATAGTATATACATAAACTTTGCATTAGCAAAAGTAATTTTTAAATTTTATTCTGTAAAATTCAGTTTATTTTTTATATGTTTATTTTTATGTACGTGCCCCAACTGAGGACCAAACCCCCAGCCCAGACATGTTCTCTGACCGGGAATTGAACTGGTGACTGTTTGCTTTATGGGCTGATGCCCAACCAACTAAGCCACTCCAGTCAGGACAGCAACAGTGATTTTAACAGAAGCATGATTTTTATTTTGGAGGCATCTTTTTTTTTTTTTTTTTTTTTTTAATTTTATTGTTGTTGTATTACATCCATCCCCTTTTTGCTCCCCTCTGTCCCCCCTCCCACCCATCCATTCCCCCCATGGAGGTATCTTTTTTTAAAATACAGAGACTAACACAAAAAAAAGGAAACGAAAAATTACCTCTAATCCCACTGCTTTTTGAAGTACCTTTAATAAAACTGAAAACTCTACCCAACTATATTTACTTATTGAATTCCATGCCTTAGAAGAACCCCCATAAAGCATTTGGCATACACATTTCCAGACTTTCTATTAGTGTGTCTTGAGAATAATAGTTCACCAGTTTTTTTCCAGTAGAAGTAATTTGGTATTCCTCTGCACTATTTTATTTTTTATAAGAATATTTTATTTGTTCAGAGATTTGACTTTTGGTTGTCAGGTCATTTTAAATGTTAAAATTAAAAGTGTGCATGCTTCCCCTGAATCTGCTTCTCTGTCTTGTCTTTTTAAAATCATTTAACACATATTAGGCTGCTTGAATAGCTGGGAAATGAGGAGAGTCCACTAACCATTTTCATCAAACAACAGAAGGCAGGTGTGCCCTTTTAAAGGGAAAGGTTCTCCAAAAGGAAATATACCTGAAGAAGCATCATTTTAAATAATACTATGGTGCCAGTTTTATGGCAAATGTTTTCATTTAGCAGTCATTTGAGATTCACATTTAGACACAGCATTGTACATTAAGACTGCCAGCTGCAGCATTATAAACTATCTGCACTTACAGATTTAAAATCCATGATTATTCAATTGCCAGAGTTCGCAACTGCATTAACAAGGAACTTAAATTACAAAGCAAACAATTGGTAAACGTAAGGGTACTCCTAAAACCACCGAAAATCTTTATACTCAAGGTTGGAGTATGAGTTAGAACCAAAAATACCCTTTTTGGACCTTTGGAAAACTTAAACTTGAATGGGAATTCTGGTCCACACTTGCTGCTCTTCATAGGAAAGTCAAAGCCCCACATCAGAACCCACAGGAAGGCAGAGGATGCAGGCGAGGTTAAAAAGGCTGATTTTTAAAGAAGTTGTTTTTTCAATTCTTGATGATTAGTTTTATATTAAATGTAAGAAATAAGGATGCATTCTGTTTGTAGTTCTATGTAGTCACAACAGACTGTCACTCCACGCTCTCCACGCTCTCCACGCTCAATCTGGTCATCCCCATGTAGGCGGGCATCAAGCAGGAGGTCCTAACATTTGTTTGGAATTCAGCCGTTTGGAACTTGGAAGACGTTTATCCACAGCAACAAAGCCACAAAGAGCAGTTAGATATCTAGGCCAGCTTTCAAAAGCCTACAGAATTCTTAATGTTTCAGAGTGTAGAGTGCCAGTTTAACCTCCTAAGCACTACTTCTAACAGTTTTTATGGGGAAAAACCTTTCGAGGTCCAAGTCAGGCACCAAGAACCTAATTAGTTACTGGCGAAACCAGAAACTCTCAAGTTCTAACGTCTTTAGGTACGTGGGGGTTGCACGTGTGTGACCAGGCCAGCAGGAGTGCATGTGAGACATCAGGGAAAGCATGAGGTGACTTGTCTTGAAGCCCTAGACCCTGGATTCAGCCAAAGTTCTAAGCTAAAGTCAAGAGGATTCCATGCAGAAAGTGTCACAGAATCAAAAGCCTAGTAGATCTTGTCAGAAAAACTAGAAAACCTCCCACGTGACAGGGATCTACGACACATAGCTCCCGAGGGACAGGGAAGTAGGTGGAAGACAGACCAGGAAGGGCCCTGCGACGTTCAGTGAACACACCCTGTCAGGGTCCACCTGACATCGAAACTGGGAGTCCCAGGCGGGCCAGGCTTAGTCTGTAAGACCCAATCTGAAAACCAGGAAAGCTGGGTACATACATGTTTCCATGTTATAGCCATGGACCCCAGGGTTGAAGCTAGGTCATGGGAAAATATTTTAGCCACTGTGAAGCCTGGCCTGTTCTCCCACCTGGCCTAATCCTTTGCTGTATCAACAGCAGAAGCTTTTAAAATGTGAATGCACATCCTGACCTGGGCAAGATCTCCCTGCCCCTTCACTTGTTCCCCCCCACCCCCAAGTTTCCCTGTAATTAGCATTGTTTAGCATTGATTGACAAGCTACATGCCTTCAAGTTTACCCCTTTCAATAAAATATCTTTGGGAACGGTGGATGGGGCCTTGGACTCAAGCCCCTGGTCGGTCTCCCCCCTCAACCCAGCACAAGCTGCGTGGGAGGGTTCATTTCATCCTTGGCACCCACGGGATCTCTGCGGGTCAGGGGTCCCCCACAACACCCCGACAATATTTTGAAAAGCATTTACTGAAAGGCATTTTGTGAGACACATCACACTTTCTATACCATTTAACTTTTTAAAATGTAGTTATTTAATATTAGATTCACATCTAAACTGGTTTGCTACAAATGGAGATTAAAAAATTGGATAACAACATGGTTCTGTCACCTTATATTTAGATAAATGTAGTTTAGTTTTCAATGAAAATGGGGAATGAGTTGATCATTTGTCATTTCAAATAATTACAGAGTATTTATTAAAATGTATTAATATGTTCAATGTTTGTGAAAACATATTCTTTGGATCTGGGCAGATCTTAGAGCAAATGTTCTTTCAAGGATTTTTAATAAAAATCTATTTCAAATGTGGTAGAAGTCTTAAAATGAAAACAGCTTTGCCTCAGATTTCTTAGGTTATAAGTTCTTTAATAAATTAAAAAAACAAAAAACAACCATGGACATGGACAACAGGTGGGATTGACTTTGGGGGGAATGGGTGGGTGGGTGGGGGGACAGAGGGGAGCAAAAAGGGGATGGATGTAATACAACAACAATAAAATTTAAAAAAAAAAAAAACAAAAAACAAACAAAACCCTGAAGAACCACAACACAAAGAAGGGCTAATTACTGCGGTGTGTTCACATTCAAGTTTGGCCTCTGTGACAGCGACAGTAAATCTGCATAAATATGCCTCACAACTGTCTCAAAAAGTTATGCTTTCTTTGATTTCTGGCCAGTTTTCAACAACAGCAAGACAAAAACCACAGTAAAAATGAATGTAAAGATGTTTAATTTATCAAAATGTTGTATGAAATTAATGCCTGACTTTTTCCGAGTAAGACATCTTGATGCTGGTTGTTAGAACTGTTTTGAATGTGAACCGCGTGAGTTTTGATGGCTGCGCACTCCAGGCCAGTGGTGGGTGACCTTGAACAGCAGTGTATACAAATACATTTATCACTGAAATGGCGTGCTGGCGGCCAGTCAATATACGCCTCTCATTTGTCAGGAGGTTCTCCTGCTGGGATTCCCTCATTACAATTTGCTTTTACTTTCTAGGCAAATGGCAACTGGAAAATGAGGCAGCTTCTTTCTTGACCAAACTTAATCCAGAAGAAATGAGGTGACAGCTGCAGCCACTCAAGTGTTCCAGGACACTCTGCCCAAGTTTGTAATGGGCATGACTACCTATTCTAACTGCTACATCACTGGCTGGGGGCCACAAGTTACCACTCTCTTATCTTAGTGCTACATTTGTGAGAAGAAATGTTTCAGGAATAGGATATGTTTTGCTTATATCCTAGTCGAACTATCTTTATTACTAAATATTTTGAGGTGTGGAATGCAGATAAACACTGAATCTAGATGCACAGTTTAGAAAATATTCTGGGGGTACTTTTAAGAGAAGGGTCCAGCTAAAATATGAGCATGGAATAATTCTTGTTCTATGTTTTTATGATAATTAGTCTTAATTCAGTTTACATTTTTTCTGGGAAGCAAAAAAAGGTACATTCACTTAGGTAATTTACTTGTCCTATAGATATATCCATATCTGTAAAGAAAATCATAGCACACTCACGTATAGTTTGAAGTGACGTATATTTTTTTCATACCAGGATTTTCTGACTCACTGATTTCTAGTAACCATTTAAGATATATCAGGGCATTACAAAAGATATGAAAATATCACAAAATGTTGGAAACAAAAACAATTTTCTTCTTTTAATTAAAAAATTGCAGATACTAGAAAGCATCTTTCTAGGAGGGGACAGACACAGGAAATAAAAGTCCCAATGAATAAATATTGGGACTTCTATACTATTCAGGTATAGAAAATAAGTTCCAAAAATAATGACTGCTCCGATAATGGTTTGTTGTTTTGTTTTTTCTTTATTTAATGTGGCTAACCAATTTCTGTCCCAGTTTAAATGGGTCCAGTTTTCTAGTTAGGGTTCAATATCAGTGATGATAACAACAAGATTAAAAACATGGCTAGGTGGATGAACAGAAACCTAATGCCAAGTGAAGTAAGCCAGACAAAAAAAAACACATGCTGCATGATTCTGCTTATATGAAATTTTCAATAAGGCAAAACCCCCCCTCATGACGGAAGATCAGCAGTTGCCAGAGTATGAGGAGCGGGGAGGGGGACACTCCCGGGGTGATGGGTGTGCACCCCCACATAGATGTGCTCTTATTCTGACCGCAGTGGTGGTGACAAGCCTCCACCCATTTGCTATAACTCATCAGACTGTGCACTCACAGTGAGTGACTTTATTCCATGTAAATTACACCTCACTGAAAGTTATGGATATGTAACTATAGCAGAACAGATGTGTTGGGAGAGGTTGAGTTACGTAGTGACTGAGGCTTTTGCTGCTCCTGCCCAGAAGTGGGGAGAAATGGCCCTGCGCAGGACTAATTATTGGAGCACAGGGCTGTGGCTGTTCCCCGGAATGCATTTGCTGGTTTCTCAGCAGGTCTCAGGGGACAGTGTTCCCCCAACTTCCCTTGGGGGACCTGAACCACAACCTGCCATTTCTCAGCAAGGATACCTTTCCTGTAAATCCACTAGAAGAGTTCTTTTCCTTGAATTCTGGTTCATCACTCTGTAGTAGACATTTCCTCCTTTTTAATATAAGCCACACATTTTCGTTCGGTTTATCATACTGGCTATTGATTCAGGATTGCTGGTCCAAACCACTCTTAACTTCTTTGTTTTAAGGTCTGAAACCTCAATTTACATCAGTTATCATCCACAAATATGTATATTCAATTCAAAAAGTAAAAGATTAGAAAAGTATTTTAGAAATTCTAGGATTTTTGAATACAAACTTCCCCGCATTAAAGATTTTATCCCAGAAATTTATGATGATATACATTTAATAAAAGGCACAGTACTGAAATGAACAGTCTAGCTTTCACGTGAGGAAACCTTTAGATCATTTTCCAGAACAATCAAGCCATATGAAAACACTAACCCACACACTTGACCGAGTCACTGTACACGGTTCTAAAAGGACTGCCACGTGCCGGAAGGCATGTGTGTGACCCATTTAAGGAGACTCCGCTGTTCTAGTTAACCAATGGTCCACACACTAATTCTCATACAAAAAGGAAGTTTATGAAACCACTGGAAAATGGAATGATCAGGGCCTATTAGAACAAATAAATCTGTCTGTCTGTAGAATATGCAACCAATAATTAAAATAACACCCAACAAAGGGATATGAAAGACAAAAATAATACTCAATAATGGAAGAAAAAAATCAATGTTTTGTTTCATCCTTAAGTCATGTTGTATTAATTAAAAAACAAACAAGAAATTAAACACTATTCCTCACCATCAGTGAGGTCAGGAATGAAAAGGAGCTGGGGCACTGTTCATGAGGCTCCTCTTGGCCACTGAGTACATTCTGGTTTATGGCAGGCTTTTAAAAATGTGCATGTAATTCTAATTAAATACAAAACACTAATAAGTCTTGTTCATAGTACTTCATGAACTAAAGGACTATACCACGAGGATTTCAGCTTACTGACATTTTCCCTGTTTCTTTACTATCTTGCCCAACCTTGACCCTGTAGGCATTTGGCCACTCCCGGGTCTTCAGTCCAAGCCTGCTTCCAAGCACGGGAAGCTGTGATCCAGCCACAGGGCTATTCCAGGGAACCTGCCATAGAGACCTCTGTCCCCAGGGCCACCGCAGGAGAGGCTGTGGTGCCAACGGAAGAGAGCAGCTCACAGTGGCCGGAGGGCAGTGGCCCTTGGTGAGGCCAGGGAGTGGTTCATGCTCTCAGAAGCCTTTCTGGACTTCTCCTGCCTTAGCTGGGTCATTATCTGTAGTTTTCTATTTTTCTTCCCATCTTACCTTCTGTCCCTCTGTATTGTAGAATCTATTGTGTAACCATAGCGCAAAAGCATTAAGCTCTCTTCTCTAGTCTTGGCTATTTTTCCTTGAATGTTTTCTCTGCCATAATGTAGCTTAGCTCTATCTGTTCTTGGCTGTCAACACAAAGAAAACCTTTGTTGTGAAGGTTTTTTTCCTGGCCTACATTTTTCTGAACAAATTTTCTGTCCCTGAACTCTTTCTTCAAGATACTTTTCATGGACATAGAGCTGCCAGACTAAGATAGGGACCCTCATGAAGCAAAGTTGAAATGAACTGTTACCTTTCCTTCTCCGTTATGTTAGTTATTGCCAACAAGTGGTTTGAAAGAGTTTTGTGAATTATTCTTTCTGCCCAACTGAGGTTTCATAATATAATCCATTATCACCATTTCATATATACATATTCTTTTCTAATATTTATTTACATCCGCAATATTTATCTCTAATTCCCATGTACCCAATGAATTTAACTTTTTAATTGCTGTATTCAAAAACACTCTGCCAATCTGAAATTCTTCAATGATTTTTTTCTAACACACACAACATAAAAATTAGTGAAGACTACGGAAAGACTTAGAACTCCACTATTATCTGCCATGAAGTCTCACATTAAACTAAAGGACTGTACAACCAGGATTTTATTTCACTGGCTGTAATTGTTCTCTGCAAACATTCTCACACTGCATTTTATAAGACTCTCTCATATTCTCAGACATTAGGAAGCCGGCGATAAATGGCCATGTCTTCTATATGACACATTATTCACCTGGCACTAGGTTGGGAAGCTTATTTTCCTCACCTATTAAGTGCTACAATGAACAGTTAAACTTGGAACAATCAAGAATAGGCCTGCAAGTTCTCAAATATTCATTACTTCTACGTTTTTAAAAGATGTCTTCCATTTTGTGTAATTATCCATTTAAATCACATTGAAATCCACGAAATACTATTCTTTGGATAAAAAAACGATTTTCTAAGTGTACACCTTCGTACATTTTATTTTTTAGTGACTTGCATTTAGTAATGTTTTACAAAGATTTCCCACGGTAATGGTACTATTTGATGATCAACTATTGAAGCGGATGTCCCAGGTTCAAACCATTGCTCCTTAATGAATCCTGTGCAGGTGGGGTTCCGCAGGAAAACAGCACAGCAAAGAAGTATACAAATTAAAGGCACAAGGGCTTCAACCATGCTGACCGAACTCAAAACTTTCCCCGCAGACCACTTGGTCCGATGTTAAGTTCGCTTCACGGGTTTAAGAGTCCACGCTGACCCACTTCCGTTACACAGAACCCATGAACCGCCCGCACGAGGCCTAGCAGTTCAGTGTCCAACACCCAGGTCCATCCAGAGAAGGCAGCACGTGGCCTCTGCCTTGCAAGGCCCAGTGAGAGATTCCAGGGCTGCCCGCAGCTCCCCAGAGACCCTCGAGTCCGGGGGGCCGGGGGCCCACGAAAGCCTGGGAAACGTGGGTCTTCACTGTTTCAGCAAAGGGGCTTGGATACGGAAGGATTCTTCTCGGGGCCACCCTGTGACCTTGGCACTCTCCTGCCCAGGGGGCAGAAGGCTCACCAGGCCTAAACGTTTCATTTTCCCAGAGGATATGAAGAAAACCGCACGTGATAAGGAGACTCTGTCCCCTGCTCTTCATCCTTCCTATAAAGTTTACCAGAAAAAAAAGGGCTTCTCTAAAATAGAATCAGGAGGAAAACACACACACATTTTTTATTTAATTAGAGGGCACATGACTGAATGAAGAACAGGCTGAAAACAAGGAAGGTGGGTTACTTTCCCCAGCAGCCTTGGTTCCTGCCAGAAGTTAGCTGCTCCTCTGCATATAATCTAAGAAACTTCTTTGCCTTTTCTTCTGAAAAGGCTGGAATCTAGAGATCAGTACAGGTGCCCCAAATATCCTAAGGTGAATTAAGTAAGAAATACTTCTTTCTAAGGAGTGGAATGATGTTGAAAGGTCTGACGATGTTTATAAGGAACCACAAATAAGCAAGTTCTTCCTAGCTCTCTTTGGTTGCTAAGATCTGGGCTACCTATCTCCAATGAAATGAAGCCTCCTTTGGACCATTCAGCACAACCCCTTACTTCACTCGGCTGAGAAACACACAGATATTTATAATAAAAAGGCATCGTTAATTTAACTTTAGTCATGAACACCCAACCTTACCGATCTCGTAGAAATGCCTGCACCCCACACCCAGATCGGACCCGTGGGGAAATTCAAGAACGGGTGGTGTCTTTCCAGCAAACACTTCAGCTTTGCCTTAGATGTTTACAAGTGTGATAAACATTTATTCTTTTCTATTTCTGCCACTACTGTGAGGTTATTGATCAACTGACACTTGAAAACACTCTGCCAAAGACCATGGAGGATATATGTTGTTTTCTCTGAAAAGTCATTGCTACCTCTCCTCTGAACAATTCATTGTTTAATCCGGGTTTGTCTTTAATCTGATTTGTTTAAGGTCTCAGGAAAGTCACATTAATTATATAATGCTCAGGCAATTAAAGATTTACATACCATAGCCTTCACTAATACTAAACTCATACGAGACTGTTTCTGGTTAAGATATGTGGTCCTTCTGTACTAGGTATGGAAAAAATCCAGTTTATTATTTTTTTCAGGCTTCGCAGGTCATTTTCATAGACCATCACATGTTCTTTTCTACAACTCAGGTGAAAAACTGAAAAAAGCAAGATTTGAAAAAAGAAAAGTTGAAATGCTTCTGGGCTGTTCTGGCTGACGGAGCAGAAGGAAGAAATGAGGTGGTTTCCCCGTTCCCCTCTGAATAGCGCTGGGCATTTCTTGCGCGCTAGGGGGTAATCCTCCCTGCTGGCCCAACTGCCCCAAAGTTGAAGGAAAAATGACATTTTCATCAGGCATCATCTAACGCATCAAGCCAGCCTCATTTCATTTATTCCCTAGCTTACATTTTTTTGGGTTCCATTTATTTGTCAAAACTGCTATAAATTTTGCATTTGCAGATTAAGGAATTTAATCTCTCTGGTAAATCTGGTCAAAATAGTATTTTAACTTTCTGGAAATCTAATTTTAAAATGCTTTCGGTCATTTGTTACTTATTTTTTAAAAAGTCTGTTTAAAAGCCCCAGAATCTAGGAGTAGCCCTCTTTCTTCAGTCTCCCAAGTATGAGCACAAAGATATCTAACCTCTCCTTTTAGTTAGGTCACCTGGAAAGATGCATAAATAAAGGGCAGGGATGAGCCTGCCTGCACTGTCACACTTCGCTACCAGCTCCTTAAAGCGCAGAAAGGTTTTCAACCACTTTGTGCTAGAAAAACTGACACAGGTTTTCTCGCCTTCCCAGAGTTGGGTGTACACCACTTTGCATTCAAGGAAGACCTGCATCAGGACGGACTTTCAGGCTGAGGGTTCTGCAGGGAGTTGGCTGCCTGAGCTGGCCCAGCCGGGTGGCCCTGAACTGGGCTGCGTCTCTGCTTTACCTCAATTTAGTTTGTGCGCCTGTTAGCAAGATGTGTCCTGAGGTATCAGAAAAGCCTAAGAGAGCTCGCAAGGGGATTACCCTTAGTGTAAAACGGAAAGTAATCAAGTGTTTCGATTGTGGTGAACAAAACAAAGACAGAGCGCACGCGTTGCCTTTCGGATCTGGAAACTCTCGAAATGTTTTCCACATAAATGAATGGTAACTGCCTCGTCCCTTTTCCACCATTCTGCTTACAAAAGGTTCCAGAAGAACGTGCTAGCCTTGGAGAGCGTGGCGGGTCGGGTAGGGGGACACGGGTGAATGACTGAGTGAAGGAATCGCGGTCAGCTTCCTATTAAACACTTTCGGACTCACTTTAAATAGCGGGAGATGCTGCTGCGCCGACCTGGTCACAGCCCTGTCCTCTTCCTGCTCCGGTCTGGGTGTGAAGTCAGTCCGCCTCCGGCCCCACGTGCGGCCTGCCCGGTGGGTCCCAGCTCCTCGAGCGCCTACTGCACAGAACACCCTCCCTGCAGAACTGGCCCGGCTCCACAGTGACGCGCTGGGACAGGGGTCACAGCTCGGTCCCTTGCACAGCTCACACGGGCTGAAGCGGGGGTGCAGGTGCGGGGTGTTGAGTACAGGTGGTGGGGGGAGCCTCCAAGTGCCTTCTGGTGTCTCTCCTGAGCTCTCAAGAGAAATAACTCTGTAATACCTTCCGAAATAAAAGCCTGTATACACTTGAAGAGTTTGAGGTGGGCAACTGGAGATGGGAGACGAAAGTGAGCCCAGGAAGAACTAGGCACGGTTCACAAAACAGACCCACGCACCTGACTTAGGAGGAGGCTTGGAGCCGCACGTCACCCCAGTGGTGTGCACTGTGGACGGAACGCGTTGGGCTGGGCGCACACTTTCCAGTTTCGGTCCGACGCAGTGCTGGCCATCAGCCAGTTTCCCCCTCAAAGAAGCGAATGCTACACATTCCATAATCACTTACATACCATGCTTCAAAAAGTCATCAATTTTATGTCCTTAAAATGGTCAGTCCTGGCTGGTGGCACAGTGGGTAAGGTGCCAGCCTGCGAACCCAAAGGTCGCTGGTTCGATTCCCAGCCAGGGCACATAGCAGGTTGCAAGCCAGGTCTCCAGCCAGGTCCCCTGCTGCAGGTGGGTGAAAGGCAACCATACATGGATGTCTCTCTCTCTCTCTCTGCCTCTCTCCCTCCCCCTCTCTCTGGAAATAATAAAATCCTTAAAGAAAAAAATTGTCCTTGCCAGAAAAGAACCATTTTGAGGAGGAAACATCCTCTGAGCTCAAGTAAAGTCTGTGTCACTAAGAAAACTGGTAGGATTTTACCAAAGGGGGCTTTCTCGGGTTCCTGCGCCACCTCTGCTTCTCCTGCGACTGCAAGCTGACACCAGGCACACGGGTCATCGCCTGCAGAATTGAACCTTAGCGTGAGCCCAGCCTCAGAAAAGCCACAGGTCTGAATTTCAAGAGAAATGGCTTTGTCTCTTAGACTCTAGCTTGTATTTCAACAGACCAAATACTGGAACGTGCCCCTAAAAAAATGAAATTGCTTTAGCAATTGAAATTCTAATACTTTGGGAATTCAACTCATCTGAGTAATGTAGCATTGCTTCCTGACATGTATGTTGAATAAATTAATAAATTACCAGCGGCCTCTTAGATATGTAATACTGTCTAGCGTGTGGTCAGTCTGGTCAAAGCCCTTCTTGCAATCCCGAAGCCCAGAACTTGGTGGACGGGCGCCGGCATGACGTGCGCCTACGCTATGATGAGACGGGAAAGATTCCATGTGTGCTGGAGTGACATGCAAGTCAAGTTTTAAATCATCCTTAGAAGGTATGGCTCGTGGACAACCTGCTAACACAACAGGCTGAGCACCTTGCTACTCTATACTCCTTAGTTTAAAATCACAGAGTCTATTAAGTAACGCTCTTGCAAATGTAAACATACTCAGCCAGTGCCATGAGACACTTACAATGAAATTCTTAGGAAAGAAAATACAAAGTAGGAAAATATTCCCAGGGCAGACTGAATAAATTCTTACTCTTAAGAAGACGAGAACCTACTTTTAGTCATTGAAAATTTCCAGAATAGTTGAAAAAGAAGGAACTCAGAAAAGCCTGGTTTCCAGGGACTTGCATTTATTGCAGTGGAGCCTACAGAACATGTAGATGTAGAGAAGGCGGCCCCTTTTGTCCTAACGGGTGAGCAGCCCCACTGGTTCCATTTTAATTAACAAAAAAGTGAATAAATGACATTCTAGCGCGGATGAGTCTGCTCCCCCAAGCGAGGGCCATCCAACTGACTGACAGCAATTTGTCTGCCTGGTCACTGCCGAGTACGTGTCCAGTAATCTGCAGATTATCCTGGGAGATGACTGATCACTTTACAGGAAAATATCACTCCCGTGAAAGGGTTTCCTATAAATTAGGGTGAGGAGAAAAATCACACCCCCCCCTGCAGCCCACGGTCTTCCCTAGACAGAAGCCCCTTTGACAGCCTGAACCGAAGTGCTTTGCAAACACACTTAACCAAGAGCTTTTCCAAAGGTAAAAGCTGAAAATGCCTATCCAGGGAGACAGAGGTAAATTAGATACATTTCTGCATTTATTTTGATACAAATTCAATTTTTTAAGAGCCTTTACCCTAGACAAGACGTCACACTTTTTACGATAATAAAACTTTAAAATCACCGTATGTGGCTCCACGGAGTGGTCAGCAAGTTTTCTATTTTTCCAGGCAGCCCCATCTCATTATAGCAAATGGCATCATTCCAAAAGAAAATAAAAGAAAAAATTTAATTGATTACTGCGTCAACCTTGGCATCCATATGCCAAATTGTTCCTTGATAAGAGCTAAGTTATTTGATAGAAACTTGAGAAAAAAGTTTTCTGAATTCCAAACTCCTGCCATCAGATATAATTTCTTAGGCTTATAAACATTTAAACAATTGGAACATTTCCAAAACCACTCTCCCTTCCTTCTTCAGAGGTCAGTTTATAAGTCTACTAAGTCCCTCTGTTTTTTCTCCCTGAAGTACTTTATTACATTCAACCAGCTTGTCACATATGTAAAAATAGATTTAATATTAGTCAACTACCTGCAACATTACTACAATATAGATTTGAGTTGGGGATGTAGGCATTTTTAGGGAAGACTAGGCCATTATCACTTCTCTCATTCAAGCTCCAAACGTACTCAGAGGTGGCGTACGCTTCTTAATAAAAAGTTTACCCAAGTGCATGCTACAGGTTCTCTTCACCATCCTGTCCCTGAACTTCTAGTTCTGTGAAATGTTAGGGGACAGGTTAGTCTGGCCTTGAAAAATCACAGAGCAATGCAACCAGGGAAGAGTCTGGTCCACATGCCTTCGTCTGGCTGTGTTTACATTAATTACATTGTTTTTCAAAATAATTAGTATTGCTTAGAACAGTTCTCCATGACCATCACATGTTCCATAGGGCCCTGACCATAAAACTTTTAATGTATACTCCTAATTAAGTAAAATCTTATCAGAGCCATCTATTAGTTAGTATGCTCTAGTGTTAGATATGTATTATTTTCTACTGTTGGGCCTACTCAAGCTTCAATTTTAATTTTAAAATTAGCATAAAGAAATTCACTCTTTTGGGAATAATCTGTGTGAAAGGCCCCACAATCCTATCTATATCTTGATACAGGTTCTGCTATTTTTGAGAATAACGTTCTCAAATGTTAAGAAATATTCCACATAGACGACTTCATCTTTATAGTCTCCAGTTTCTTCCCATGGACAGACTTTAACATACAAAATGCTGAACTGATGTGTAGTCTCACTAGTTTCACAAAGAAGGCAGGCACCCCCACCTTCCCAGCTCTAAAGCAGTCACAGCATTGCATGTTTCCCATGGACACATGTCAACTTGGAACGGACTCTCAGGCTGACGGAGCCATTGCAGAACACCAGCTGCCTTAATCAAGATAGGTAAGGAAAAAGGAAGTTGCTTTTTGATTAGCTGAATTATTCTTTTTCATTATGGGTGCTTTATTAAATTAAACAGCATGGGCTTGAGGTTACTTTACACTAAGCAGGCCTCATGTCTTCAATTTTCATTGGCTACTATGATTGATTGACTTGAAGAAGAAGTGAAGAATGTTAAAATTCTGGCAAAATATTTTTATAATATAAATAATAACACAAGGCACTTTTTGAAAGGCAATAATAGCCTGAACATTTTACAAATTACACATGAACTCATGAGAAACTGGATGGAAAGAGGTGACTCCTCTCTCTCCACTAATATTTCGCTCCTCTTAGAGGCTTCTGGGGTCACATTTTAAGTCAGGGTATTGGGATTCACATTTTAAGTATTTTGGGCTACAGCTAATAAACCATATTTTAAATAGAAGTATAAGATACTAAGAAGTCAACAGAAATGTATTTCTTTTTCTTCCTCATCTGACAACCACTCATGCTTCTATTCATATCTATAGACTGCCCACAGGCCCAGGGTGGCCCATAAACATTTTTGGTTTGGTGCATGTGATGCCTACAGCTTTAGAGTTCTTATCCTCCTCTCCCAGTGGAGCAGGCACACTCTACTATACCATCATCCCTCACCTCCTTTAAGATGAATCCAAATCTCATTTGATCAGTTTCTTCTGCACTATTTATAAAACAAAGGAGGAGGACAAGAGTGGCAAGTGGGAGGTGGCACCATCTTCTATGTTGTATCTGAAGCTGAGAAGGGTGTGGGCCTTGATTCTAATCTCAAGAGAACAGGAGGGGAAGCCGCCAGGCCTCTGGATGGGTGCTGAACTGAGTAAGTATAAGTCTAGTTCCCAACATGGAGCACAGCTTGGTGCACCAGTGAGGTTGTAAACGGTACATGACAGTTGGGTTGGGTTTGGAATCGAGTAAGGACATTAGTTAATTTAAGTGAAGGGGGAAGATAGGACGTGTTGGGTAGAAAAAGAGTGTCCCCAAATGAGAAAACAGTAGGTGCGAAGATCCCAGGGTGTGTGTGAGAGAGGAAGGAAAACAGCAGACTTAGTAACAATAACAACAATGAGCTAGCGTGGTGAGAGATGAGGATGGGAAACAGGTAGGAGTTTAAGGTAAAATAACGGTGATACAAGTAAATTTTACCTCATAGGACTCAGTGGTAGTGATGTTAATATTTACATTAGCTCAGCATTTATATGTACTTGCATTTAAAAATGATTGTAGAAAATGTCAACATGTACTAAAGTGGAGAGAATAGTCTAATGAGTCTATTATACTCTTCGTCCAGCTTCGGTAATTACCAATTCATGGTGAATCTGGCTTCATCCAGACCCACTTCCTTTCTTCCTTTTCATGCTAGTTTGAAGGAAATGCTAGAAATCAAAGAATTTTATCTGTAGGATCTTTCATTTTAAAATAACTCCCTACCACTTAAAAAAATAGCCAGTTTAAAATGAAGTGTAAGGGGCTGGGGTGCAGTGGTTCTCAGTGAGCGCTGCAGACGCAAACGGCTTTTCCACAGGAGCTTCTGGCCCCCAGGGCAGCCCCTCCACCCTCCGGCTGACACATGTAAAAATGCCAGAAGGTTCCTTCTCACTAGTCCAGTGACTTTCAGCCCTTTTCATGACGCCCATCAACTAATTACTAAAATACCAAGGCACACCAAAATATACACTTCTTCTTCTTCTTCTTCTTTTTTTTTGCCAATATGACAAAAAAGAAATGGGTATAACTTTGATTCATTCACACTGGATGGCTATTGTCTTGGCTACGGCCAGTTTTTCTTTAAATTTGGCAAGCTAAGGAAGAAGAGGTCAGTGCCCCTTACTAAACAGTCAGGCATTGTCTGTTTTAAAAAGTCTTGCGACACACCAGTGTGGCATGGTGTATCAGTTGAAAATTGCTGACAGACTAATTACTTGGAAAATACTCTATTAAGCCACAAAGCCATTCATTTCTCAGTAATTGTGCAAGAGCAGCTCAAGAAAGATGAACTTTTAGGGATTTCTTTCTTTTTTTCTCTTTAGAACAATGCTATCAGTAATATGTTAGTCATTAGCCAAATGCAGCTTTTTTAAATTCAAATTCATTAAAGTTAAATAAAAAATACAGTCCCATTAGTCTTATGTGGTTATCATATATCGGAAAGCATAGATACTGAATATTTGCTTCACCACAGATAGTTACAGTGAATATTTTTATTTTAGAAGAAACAATTAAATTCATACTAAAACTATTCAGAAGTTAGCTATGAAAGCATTCAAGTTATTTTTACAATAGATACAAATACTATACCAAATCAGAGCCTATACAAGAATATAAAATGTATTCTTGCCTGAAATATGATCAATTCACAAGAAATCTGAATTGTATTATAGTTATAAAAGTAATATTTTCTCCTCCCCCTGTATTGGTTTATTTTTAACTGTGATAGTGACAAATGATAAGCTAGAAGGTATTTTCCAAACCCAAAATTCAACGAATACTTCTTACAGAACTTTCAACTACTGAATCACTTTATTTGCAGGTAATTACATGCAACGCCTGATCTTTTCCTGTTCATTAAAGTGGGGTCCACCAACTGCTGCAAAAGTCTGACAACAACAAATATATTTGCTCTCCATGAGGTCTTTCTTTTATAGAACTTTACTTAAAAAAAAAAGTAAAGCTCTATTTTATTCAAAGACGTATGTGGCAAGTTAATTGATGCTATTTAAACAATAGAATAAAAGCTAATGGGTTCAAAGTTTGGCTTACAAGTCTGAGGTGTGAATCAATAGCTTTACCAAATCAACAATTGGGATGGGTCGGGAGGAGGAAGAGGGAATGAGGAAACGTCAATTTCGCCCTCCCTCTAGTAGCCTGTGTGCGCAACAGTGGTATCAATGAGCAGCAACGTGGCATGTTTATCATGAGATAATCACACCCCTAGAGGTTTAGAAGCACTCAGCTGAGCCTTGTGCCTCACAACACACTTGGGGTGTCATTACCTCATGATAACCATACTCCCTGTCAAGCCTTATTGCTTAATTAGGGGTTACGAAGGTGATAAGACTAAAAGAAATCGGATGAATCGTGCCTAAGATGAATGATACCTTAATCAACTTAAACGCAGTGGCTGGAGGAATCATGAACAAACACATACAATGAGTTACATATTATTTGTAGAGAAATCTGTTAATAATAAATGAGAAGAATCCCAACCTACATTCACAGATTATCTGAATTGCATTTGCCATGAGGTATGATGCTTAGGATCAATAATTTAAATTGTGTTTTCATATCGTATGTAAAATGTTACAGAGATTAATGATAACATGAAATTTAACTCTGACCTAAGATACCCAGCTTATGCATGACAGTAATTCATCAAAATCCAAACACAGAATCAAGGAAGCTGATCAATAATACTCACACCATAAAAGATTTAACAAACTAACCTGAAACCAAAAAGGAAAAATAACATGATATGCCCCTTCCTATTTTTCCACTAGAATGTAAAAAATCAAACACGAAACAAAAATCATAGCACCAAATGCTCTTAACAGCCATGTTTGAATATTTAACGTTAGCTCTTTTGTTCTATTTTTATAAACAACTGCCGTGTTTGTGGATGGAATAGAACGCCAACCACGGCGCACTTGAAGCTGCTTTCCAATTCGCTGTGAAACATCAATTATCTTTATCAAATAACAGTATCTCATCTCAGTCCATTATCAAGATGGAGTCTTATTTTAGCCGGACTGCAGCTCTATCTGTATAGCAGGGCTGGCCGTAGTGGCAGGGCGGGAGTGAAAGGCTGTGAAATAATCAATAACAATCATCAAATTGTGGTCGAAAGGTTGTGAGGATGGAAGTTTTTGATGAAACCTCACTTTTTTTTTTTTTTTTTTTTGGTGCAGATGATAAGGCTTAACCTTTGCAATACCTGATAACTATGACTCGGGGAGAGGAAGCCTTATGCACTTGAAAGTGGATCTGAATGTCCAAAGATGCAGGAAATACTTAGGCTTACGGGGCACACAAACTGCAAGCTATGAGAAACCATCATGTGGGAGGGCTCAACACCACCGTGAACCTGGTTTATAGTAAACTTGGTACCTGACTCCTGCACAGAGAATTCAAACCTGATGTCCTGTGGCTGCTCAGTCCATCATAGCGATGGGTTGAGTGTGTCCTGGTATCTCCCCCAGAGGTGAAGGAAATGCTGCCTCAGCCTGTGAACCTGGACGTGGGAAGGGCCTCCGCCTGAGAGTCACAGAGGATTCGCTGCATCTGTTCTCCTCACACTTGTCCTAGGGCTCGGGAGGTGGGGCATGCAGAATCGTGGGGGAGAATTAACAAACAACACTGATTTGGAGGGATGAGAAGTGGGATCTTTTCTTGATTTTTCTACTATTGGGTTCTCATTACATCAAGTGGACAAAAAGCCAAAGTAAATCAGCTGAGAAACAACGAGGTTCAAATCAGACACTTTTGGCATTTGGGGTTTTGTACGAATCTCTGAGGCTCTGTGCTATGGTCCCACCAGCCACAAATAGTACTTGCTAACATCTTTAATTAAAAACTCTTATTCTATTGACAGTTTAATATTTGAAAAAATACACTTAGAAAACCATGTATCCTTGAAACATCAAACCTACCTACTAAAATTTGGTAACACAAGAAGACACAAACACTAAATCCACCAACTAACACAAATAAATGAAGATTTCAAAGTGTTTAAAAATTAAATGGCAAAGTTCACTGACATAAACCGTCAAACTATTAACATCTTCCTGTGGTGAGCTACTAATAATTTGAACATATTGTCATGGATGTTACAGCAAACATTTTTGAAACAGACCCTAGTTTAAGGAATTCATGAAGTTGGAGTAGAAATTAGCTTTATTAGAATTCCCCAATCTGAATTTTTTGAAAACAGGTTTGTTAAATACATTTGTTTGTACACATGAAAATACTCTTTAAGAGACAGCATCAGTGAAAAGTAACTAACAATACTAACCTAACGTGGAACTCTTGCTTTTGCTTATCTTTTCTATAAAATATTCCAGACACTTCTGGCAAGAATAGAGTAGTTGTTCTCAACCTACATTACCATGAACACTAACTAGTAATAGTATTGACAGTGGGTTAAAATATTTAAAGTATCTCTAAGAAATGTACATTTTATTCACTCTGTACCAACAATGTCAAAGCCTAATTCTGAGTCTCTAAGGTCTTTCTGCAACACTACACCACAAGTCAACACTTCGGGCAAAGAGAGATTATAATGCTAATTTTGGCCTGGGAGCTATAATTTTATTTAATTATACTAAATAAAAATTAAAATAATCTGATATGAAACTATGTAAAACCTCCAATACAAAGCAAAAAGATACATACTCAAAGAAATCCATTTTTCACTCATTACGGTTAAATAGAAAAAATTCTTCCAAAATAACTGAGAAGAAAGGTTTTACATAATTTCCTAAACTTGATACCCTATCAGAAGTTAAAATTTATAATGGAGGAACATTTTGATGATAGCAAAGTAAAAACATGTTAATCAAATACAATCGAAAACTTCAAAAATCCACCATTCACTGTAGGAGCACAGAATAATCCTTGTGACGTTCCGGTATTTAGATTTGAAAATGAGTATTATAGCAACATGTCCAGCCTAACGGAAATCCAGAATATTTTTTTCATTTTCCCAATGTTTTCAAATTAGCTTATAATCATAATGCAAAATGCCATGTTAACAATATATGCAAAGGTAGGACTGGCTTTTGAAAGAGAAGAAAAACGCAACAGTACGTGTGGAATCTTGCTATAGAGGTAGCTATGTTAAAACCACACGCGGCAGACTCCTGAATGCTACAGTGCTTCACCCCACATACAATACATATGCTCCAGAAGCATTGTGCTGGTCTAGGGCTGAACCAGTTGGAGCTGGGCAGTAGTAGGAGAGTATGCTTTATTATGCGTCTCATGGAGGCGGTGTGAAAAATCAAGAGCCACAGGCAGTCAGCAGCAATGGGTCAATAATGCTCCCAGAGACCCTGTGTAGATAATCAACACCAAGGCCCGGGGTCCTCTCTGCACTGCGCATCGCTGAAGGGCAAATCAATACAGCCAAGGAAGGACACTGCTCCGCTCCACTTCCCACAATAGGGCCACTCTAGGAAAAACACCCCCAAATGGAAAGAAAGCAAACTTGCTGTGCAGCTAACAATCAACTAACCTTTAATGTAATCACACATTCACCCTTCAAGAAGGCCTCCAAAAAAATCCAAACAGGAGCCATTACAATTTCTGACTAAAAAAGAAATCAGAGCATGGAAAAAAAAGGCCACCTACATAGGGACCAGGATAGAATTCCTCAAATATATAACCACCTTTTTTGTGAGTAAAAATATTATGCATTAGGAGGTTTTCTTTTCTTAACTTTGGGATCTGGTATTGATAATTCACAAGCTAATCATGTCCATGCTTAATTATCATTAGAGGATTAAGCAAGAAGTAAAATCATACTAAATTAAGAAATTGTAAATTATATTTGAATTACTTTTGTTTCCAAAAAAAGAACATAACATTTGAGTGTATTCTACTGGTTAGAAGGGCACCATTTTGTTAATTCTTGTCTCTGACACCTTGTTAAAAATATGATGCTAATACATCACATTTTTCAGTAAAAATTTATGGGTAGAAATATGTTGATTTATTCTTTCTCAAGAAAAAGGTGATTCATCACATCCATCATTCTGTTAATCATTAGGTGTTATTTCTAAGTTACCATGTAAAGCCATCTTTCTTGAAACATGAAGAAAATGTGCTGGCAGTAAAAAGGAACAATGAAAAAACATTTTAAGGTTTATTGCTTATTTTCCCAAATAGATAAAATAACATCTAAATGCATTAAAATGTGCACTAGCTGAAGTGGGAAATACTGTAAACATTTCTCCAACATATGATTACAGGAAGGACTGTAAATGTCCCTATTGTTACAATATCTAAAGGATCTTTTTTTTAAAAAAGAGAAAAAACTATAATTGTATACAATTCCTTAGGTGTAAATTTAGGAAACAAAGCACTGATTTCTTACAGGATTTTAATGGCACTTTAAAAGAATGTTATTTATTTGTTCACCCTATTGACAAAGACTTTCCCTTTTCTTTTTGGCTTTTATTCCCTGAAAATTGCTTGCAGGTTTAGAGAAAAACAGTATTACCCTATTTAGTAACTCACTACCATAAGAATCCTCCAAAATTATTGTTATTGTGGGGACACATGGTTTTTAACTAGCAAGAATATGAATTCAAAGACAATTCCTTTGTTGGCATTTGCTATGTCTTCCTATTAGGAGACTGACAGTTTATTGTGGGTGTGTAATTATTGAAGTCTGATGTAAGTAAACTTAGTCTCTAGCTAGGAGAGAAACTGTACAAATGTCTAGTCTGCATTTTACATTTATGACTAGCAGGTTGGTGCAATATGATTCACAGCAGATTTCCATTTCTGAAAAGTTAGATTATATTATCTAGTCACCAGAGTAACAGTTTCTAGGCTGTAGCCAACCTAGAAACTACGTGCCTTTAAGAAAGTCAACTCAGCTTCTTAAAGTAGTTTGAATCTTGATACTTCGTTAAAACGCTAACCTTATAGAAATAATTTAACGGATAATCAGTGGAAAACAGGAGCTGTTTGATCATCACAGCAGACTCAGACTTAGAAGCCACTGATGATGGGAACTCTGAAAAGAAAAGCAGTAACATCAGCAGTCTTTAGAAAGAGGTTTTCCTATGGGATACCTCGTTGTCCCTTCACATCTTCCCGTTATTAAAGAATCTGTGTTGACCTATTTAATTTTCGCCCTTCCACCTCTTTGTCAGCTCTGGCAGAGACCAGCTTGCCTAGGTCCTGCTGTTGTCCTCTGAGTGAGGACTGTGTGACCCCACACCTGGCTCATTTGCATCCTTTCCTCTCGTTGGCTGAAGAAACTGCCCAGGCAGAGAAACACTCCACGCAGGACATAGATTTTTAGACGCTTCGATTCGAAAACTAGGAGCATTTTTGCGTGCTTAGAGAGAGAGCATCTGTAAAAGGCCAGGCGCCACACACTAATGAGGGTCCCCCCTTTCCCACCACGCGAGCAGAAGTTCAAGATAATTTAAAATGTATTCTTACGGATGCGATGCCAGCAGATTAAAAATCCCTCAATTCCAATTGTGTTCAGAGGCTTTGGTGTGTGGGTGGGATTTTTCAAGCCCCATAACCGCATGATCAATCCAGGTGATTTAACATCAATGCCAAAGCCAGACAAAGGCTCTTGTAAGCAGCTATTTTGCTTTATGGAAAAGGTGAAAAATCAGAGTGGAACTCTTTCTGCAGTGAGATGGCCGAACACTAAGAAAAATCCGCAAGCGTGGGAGGCTACTTATTCTTTCCCTGGTGGAAACGCAGAAGTGCAAGCGGAACACGCCTCTTCCTTGTTCAAAGTAAGAGGAAGGCTCTAAAAACTGGGCTCACTGAAACTGATACTTCTTTCTTGCTAATATGAAAAGGATGCTTGGGCCACGATATATCTAACTCAAATATAACTACATTTGATAAATGTATATCCAAATAATGCTCCATCCTTGGGGGGGTGTGTGTGGGGGGAGAGATGCCCTTTCATTCTAGAAGGATCAGACTGTTACTTCCTTCAAGAATACTCAGAAGCTGAATTCTTTGCAATCCATCAAACATTTATTTTAAAGAAATAAATGTTTTTGACAACCGTGGACAAATGACTCTTGTTAAAGTCAGGTAGGATGGCGTAGCTTTTCACTCGACTGTGATTTCAACGGTCTGCCTTCATGGTCCTTCCAGATCTCTCCTTAGCTTTGACCTAATGCCATTTGAATGTTTGGGGTTTGCACTCAGTTAATATTAACATGGTTCAGTATAGTTGTTACCATATCAGTCTACAGACAACATGGAGGAGCATTTTCTTCATAGCCAATCCAAGCAATGTCTTTCACGTCTGTCTCGGACCTTTTCCAGCTGCTGTGTTGCTCTGGCCAACTGTGGGTCACACGGTCTCCCGTGGCGGCCACAGGTTCTGTGGCACATTGAAATGATACATGTCTTGAAAAGCGACTCTCTCCTGAGGCCCCATTTACCCTTCGCTACCTCTTGTTTCGTCTCCAGTGATTCAGCCACGCTTTCCGGAAGAGCAGCCACACAGCCCCTGCCAAGACGACCTCCTGATGCCGGGGCTGATGGGCTGCTCCTCCTTCTCATCTTACGTGACCTTTCAGCAGCTTCCCCTCTGGGAGACGCTCTTCTTTCGGGGTCTGAGACAACGCGGCCTTCTGGTTTTCTGCACGTCCTCAAACCATCCATTCCATCGTTTTGCCAGATGCATCTCCTCCACCTCATCTCTAAATGTTGAACTTTTTAGAACTCTGTCTCAGCCCTCTTCCCTTCTCACTCCATATTCATCCTCTCTGAATACATCAACATGTCAGTCACGTCTACATGCGTACCTCTAGAGACATGTGCATACGTAGCTCCTGTGACCTGGCACCAGCCCGCCTCCCCACGCTTCTCTCCTGCCACGCTGCTGTATTATTTTAGTATATCATTAAGGATGTATCAACAAATTACATGCTTAGTATTCCCAAATACGAAAGTGGCTCGTATTCCTTGAACTTCACTGGATTCACAACTGTTGTGAACCCCCTGGGAAGCTAAAAATGTTCTTTCAGTTAAGTCTTGGGAGGAAACGTTAGTGTCCTCACGATCATGAAGAAGAAAAACGCCATTTCTCTAGCGTGTAGCACTACCATAGTAGCTGGTATACAGGAAATACTTAATTTATGTTAAATTGACACATTACTTGAAGGGAGGCTGCAGCAAGAGAAAAGATCCTGCCATACTGCGAGAGACGCCGAGACAGAGAAATCCGGAACTGCGTGTCGTACCTGCACAGCTGGAAAAAGTCGTGACGGAGGGCAGGGCTGTAAGGAGTTACCAGGTACTGATGACTTCTCTGAGCACATTTTCTGTTGGTGATTTTATCTGGAAGGGGCTCCCTCCTATTGTGATTTGAAGACTAGAAAAGTCATCAGAAAGGGGACTATGGAGAGAAGGGGAGGCTATAGTGTACCCATCAGTGGTTGCTTAAAGCTCTGTCAGGGTGGGCTGGCATAACGGGAAAATTCTCCAATACATCACGAAAATCTAGGATCCTGCCCTCAGCTCAGGGCAGTGAGAAAGATGTCTGCCTCATCAACTACAATTTTCTAATTTTATATAATGTTTGAAAGCAAATACAGTAGTCTGTAGACTATGATTACAAATATCTGTACGTAGTTATACATGTAAATAGATAATGTATAAGCAAAAGCTCTGAGGGGGGTAATGATGGGTTTTCTCCTCTGAACCTTTCTTTAACGTGGTTACACTGCCTCTTAAAGGGTGATCCTCCCTCTCCGCATCCGGTTCCTCTCATCCTCTTTATAATTCCAGCTCTAATGCAGGCTATTTCTCTTTATTTTTAAATTATTTGACTTTATAGATCATGGAGGACTTAAAATGTTACCTCACAGGCGTTCCCACATTACTTGTTCTTTATATAACCTGCGATTTTATTCAGTAAACCCAGTGTTTCCCAACTCTAATCTGCATCAGAATTACTGAGGAGCATCCTAGAAAACGTAGCTGTCTGGGTCCCTTCTCAGAGATCCTGATTCAGGAGATCTAGTTCGAAATGTCCTACATGATCCTGGCCGCTTGGTTTGGGAAGGACAATTCCCAATGACAATGCCCAGTGAATTTATATAAAAAAGGAAGTCCTGGACAGAAGCCTCAATGGAGAACTTAAAACACACACACACACACACACACACACACACACAAGGGATATTGGTTTTGTATTGCAATTAGTAACTACTTCCCCTTGTATATGTTCTGTAGTTTTTAAAAGCTCTCCCACATCCTTCTGTAAAGCACCTCATCTTTCTGGCCTCACTTTGTTCTTTTTTTTTACCCCCCAGAAAATAAGGATGCTGGACTACGTTATTTCTTTCAGCCTAAAAAAGGATGAGTTCCACATGGATGGAACTGGAGAGTATTATGCTTAGTGAAATAAGCCAGTCAGTGAAGGACAAATATTGTATGATCTCGCCCATTACGGGACAATAATGAGCAAAACTAACAACAAGCAAAACAGAACCAAGTATATGAATACAGTGAATAGGCCTTCAGTGGTCAGGGGGAACGGGGTTGGGGGGAGGGGGGAGGCAGAGACAAAGAAGGGGAGCAGCTTAGACAAGAACCTAGTCTAAAGGAACCATGGACATGGACAACAGGTGGGATTGACTTTGGGGGGAATGGGTGGGTGGGGAGGGGGACAGAGGGGAGCAAAAAGGGGATGGATGTAATACAACAACAATAAAATTAAAAAAAAAATTAAAAAAGAGAGAAAAAAAAACAATGAGTTCCGATATACAACAGTGGGCACTGAATGAATGAATGAACATAGGAACCACCAAGTGAATGCATGGCTTCCTGACAGAAACCATGCAGAGTGCATCAGGATGCTACTATGAGCAGGTTCGCGACACAGTCTCATACCCAGTCAACTTAGGCTCAGAGAGCCTATGCAACAGGGTAACTGCATCTAAGACTAAATACTCTGACCACTGACGTGTGAACTTTCTCTCAGCATCCTTGCTGAAATCTGCCACTGGGACTGTTGCTGGGTGAAGGCTGGGCCACCTGCCGCGTTCTGTATTCAGACCACCACCGGTGATGACAAACTGCTGTGTACGTATAATGGCATGTAAGTTGCTACCTTTTTCTTTAACCTCTGTCTACAGTAGAAGCAGTAATTCCAGAGGCTTGATATACGTGTTTGCAAGTAATAAATTCATGTGAGTTATAGCTGTGTCCTTGTAGATTTACAACTCTGTGTTTTAATTCATCTCTGACAACACATTTACATAAATTATAACAGCACAGTACAATGCCATACACTGGATGTGTGGCCGGAGACATTGCAGAGGCTCAGGGAGCTGGCTTCCTCACCAGGACAAAGGGCCACTTTGGGACTGTGTGAGAAAGGAGCATTGAATTTGGTGTGGTGGCCACTACATAGATGTTTTCTTGCTCTTGTCTTCCTTTGGAAGTAAGCTATGTTTTTAATGTCTTTTCTGCATTTATGAACATTCAAGATTAAGATGTAACTTGGAAGAAGAGCAGAATGGCTTATATAGTTAAAAGAATCCAAGGAATAAATGCAAATTGTTTCTAAGCACCTACTCTGCCTTAGGGTGTGGCCGTCACAGCTCTGAAGCTGGGGCCACGATCGGCTGAGCTGGGAGGGGAGAGGGACAGTGTCAGAGAAGGGAGGGCCATCCTTGCCTTCCAGAGCATCGAGGGGCAGGAGCCCTTCGGGCGGATGGCAAGGTGTGGGAGCCAGACCTCTGCAGGGTACCCAGCACTTTACTGTTTCTGTAGGAATAAAGAGAAAGCTGACTTTTAAACGAACTTCATTATTGGCCGGCTGAGTGTTTACATGTTTCCTTTTGGTAGGAGTTTCATTCATAGACCAAGACAAAAAGTTCTCTTCCAAATTCAGAAACTCAACACTAGACGGACCTTCACAGGTGACTGTTAACCCACCACCATTTCATGAGCACTTGAAGTACCTTCCCTACGTTAGCTCCATTAACCAGGACCTAAAAACATACCCGTTTCATAGGTGAGGGGACTGGTTTAAAGAGGGTGGGCAACTTGTTCTAGCCCCAAACACGGGGCGTGGAAAGACAGTTTGCCACCTCCCCGTTTCTCCTCTTCACCATCCCTAACAGCCCCAGGGAAGACATGGCCAGGCTCCCGAGGAAGAATGCTGGTTGCTGCTCTCAGGCCGACACCCTGCTCTCTCAGGAGATGGTCTCAACTTGTCAGTCATGACACCCTGCTCTCTCAGGAGATGGTCTCAACTTGTCATTCATGCTCGTTCCAGGCTCCGCCAGCCCCAGGTTTGATAAAAGTGGGAATGTGATGCAGTTTTGGTCAATTGAGATATGATAACAGGCTTTTTCAGAGTGGGTATTTGCTTGGAAAGCTTCTCCTGTGCACATGTGGACGGTGCCCTCTGCAGAGGTGGCTGGCTCTGCGGCAGCCACTCTGTGCCCTGAGGTGGCCCAGCATCCAGCCCAGCACATGGCGGACAGTGGAACCGAGAGGGGAAGCTGGAGCCCTGAGACCGCTCACCTGATCACCCCACCCTGCTTCTAGCTCTTTTGTTATAGAAAACAATAAATTCTTTAATTCTCATTACTTTGCACGCAAAACATCCTACACCTCTCAAATCTTTCCGACAATTCGGTCATTATTTAAAAAATAATTACTTTTGTAGGCTTAATGTAAATCTTCCCTTTCGAGTGTCTGTCTTCCCTTCTAGTTCATACATAGCCCATCCTTTTTTCCTCTTATTTCACTTTTTTCATTAAATGTTGCTTTTATGTTTTCATTATGTATGGTATCGATCTATATTTTGGGTATATATTTAAAACACTGTATTGAGCGCTGATGGTAACCCCCTTGCTGTACGGCTGGCTTCCCGCTCTGTTCTTCGCCCAGCTCCCGCGGAAGGCGGTCAAGCCTCGGCCAACGGCAGCCCGGTTTCTGCCCGCACCCCGGGGGCGCACCTGCGTGTCCACCCCCGCAGCCCTTCCAAAACGGGGTCTCCAATCCTGCTGCTCCCCCGCTGGGACCCTTCAACCGGTTTCTCTGAACCTACTGGGTGCATTCAACATACACCACTGGTGCAGGTCCTTGAAAAACAACATCGGTCACCAGGCGTTGAAAATCGGGAGGCTCTTACATAAAAGCTCCGGGTCTCAGTTTCCCTTGGAGAACCAGGAGAACAGGCACCACATCCACACGCCCGGCGCTACTCGGGCGAGAGCCACACTGGCCTGCGACGTGGACCGGGGCTCGGTCTGCCAGCCCCAGCCCTCTGCTTCCCCCGACACGCAGGCGGAACAGCATTTTATGAAGAGCTTACGCTGCTACCTCATAGAGAGCAGTGCCAGCGAGAATGGTGAAAATCTCTTGCCTGGTGCTATCAAAACCACGAAAAATGAAAGTAAATCTTACCTTGTTTCCAAGGAGAGCTTACCTTGTTTTATTAACTTAGGCTCTCTGCGGGGTCCCTTTGGACGGAGTTTGTCACTGCTGCCAAACTAAGGAGCAAGCCAGGCACGGAAGGCTTGTCCCCACCCTCAGTCCCACAGGGAGAGGCTGGACTTCCTTCCACCACACTGCTCGCCCCGGTGCAGCCTCTGCTCCCAGCTCAGCCAACCTGACAGTCCCCGGAACGCCCTGCAAACCAAGTGACGTGCCTGCGCTCTGTGGATGCCCCTTACTCCTGCTAAGTTGTCCTCCTCCGAGTGCACCTACGGTAGAATACCTAGTCACACAACTCAGCTCAAATGTCACCTTCATTAGGAACCCTTTTCAGCTCCTGTCTCCTCCCTACGGGGGATTCATCCTTTCTCTTCCTTCCTTCCTTCCTTCTTCTTTTTTTTGGCTGCCACATTCTAGTATAACACGACCCTTTGTTGCACTTGTCTGCTGCACCTTTTCATCCCTCCCAGGCTGTAAATACCTGGCTCACACAGGCAGCCACCCCCTTCTGCACTTCCTGGTGGAAGTACGTATCTCGGGGTTCCATGCATTGAGGGAGTTGCACCAGAACCTCTCTTAACTGAGTCCTGCTTTCTTGACTCCGGTGGTGAACAACCAACGCTCTCTGTTCTCTCTGTAAAATATCCTGACCGAGCCCACCGCATGCAGATGCCAGCACTTCACGGACACTCTGCAAGTTGTGCTCGTCACACGTTCGGCTCCAGTCGGCCACCATCCTCCCTGAACGTGCCCGACCTCACCTGACCTCAGAAGCATACATGCAGCTCAGTGACGTGCCACATGAAAGAAGACGGGGAAGACAGCTTTAGAAAGATGCATACATGTGTACATTGTTGAAATTAGGTTTTAGATAACTAGGAAACGCAGAAACATCTAGGATTATACCCTGAGACTGCTTTGTAAATGTCTTGAATTTCCCAATCTACTTAACTACAGACAGAAGCTCGTGTAGTTGAGAAAGAAAAATGCGGACTAATTATAGAAAGAAAGGACTTGGTCTCATGTCAAGAGATGGCAAAGAATTTAAACGCTACGACGATGATTTTAAAATAGAATAGTTACGATATGTTACATGATTCCACACTTGAGCAACATTACGTTTCTTTTATTTTAAGATTTTGTTTATTATTTTGAGAGAGAGTCAGAGAAGGAGAGAGACATCGAAGTATGGTTGCCTTTCACCTGCCTCCAGCTACGGACCTGGCTTGCAACCTGGTTATGTGCCCTGACTGGGAATCGAACCAGCGACCTTTGGGTTCGCAGGCTGGTGCCTTATCCATTGTGCCACCATCCAGGGCAATTGAGCAACATTTTTGATGAACTGAGCAATGGCTGGGGCTGGCTGGGCTAGATCCCAGAGCTTTTATGGTACCTGTGCATCTGCCCCTCCCCACTACACCTGAGCTCCCTCCCGAGTTCTGCTCGGACGACCAAATTTAGACAGTAATGTCCTCTGAATCGCCACCATCTTTTTAGAAGCTATCATGAACCACAAACTCGTGCTGTAACTATATTGTTTTAGACTACTTATGATTCGTTTTTATTGAATGACTACTATATGCCTGGCCTTGTTTTAAGTGCCTTATGTATAAAGAATACAAGCCAGTGAATCCAGAATAAATTCAATGGGCTGTGTTTCTCCTACTTACTATTTTCGAAATTTATGGATGAAATGTGTACGAAATACATGTATGTAGACATTTATACTTCCACTTTTTATGCGAGGAGAAGAAAGAGAGAAGGCCTAGGAAGGAAACAGAATGGTACGGAGAATGTAGCTCAAATGTGAATTTGGGGAATTGTAGAAAGTGTTAGTCCATCTAACGCTTTTGCTGGGATGTGGAAGTGCTTGGAATAACTGTTGTGCTTGTAAATGCTAGAACTCTCTGCCTCATGCATTTCTAATTACAGAATTTAATTTCTTTTCTTGGGGTAAAAGTCTTGAATACTGCCATTCAAGGAGAACAGGCATCTAAGAGACACTCAATGAGTGATGAGGTCTCAAAATGAAAAAACATTCCTCGATTCCATCCGTTTAAGATATTCTTCAAAAATATTTTACACTTTCAGAATAAATGGTGGTCTAATTTCAAGCATTGTTCCAGCTCTCTATTTCTCTTCCTAGAGGGCCTTCTCTAAATAGCATTTCACTTTTAAAATGGGAAGCTTGTTCGGTAATTCTTCAACACAGTGGCAGGAAGCCATTGTCTTCTCCAACCATTCATCTTATTATCACCCTGATGCCACATGCCTGGTTGTGCTTCAGTGTCATAGGACGCACGCGCCACAACACCAGCTGCTGGAAAGAGCAGGGAGAAAACACCTAGAATGTCACCGTCTGACGAAGCACCGCAGCCAATTCTCCCTGCAATTTTTGCAATCAGTGTGTAAGTGCCCTTGATGTATAAGCGTTATAGAATTTTGCTCAGTGAAAACTGCGCCCGAAGCTTCAAAACTCTGCTTAAAAATAACATCAATCTTACTGTCCACCAGACCCCTGAGGTTCACCGCTCCTCCTAACTAGAAGTAAAATCGTTATTTTCAGAGAGAAGAACACATTGTTTGCCAAACTTTTAGTCATATAGGTGTGCTGGCTGACATTTCTGTTGAGTCTTGAATATTAGCTCTTCTGATATGTAGTAGCCTTAGAGGGCTTGCCAGAATTAAATGTATTATAGGAAATTACACTGGTTTATTTTCATTAGTAAGGTTTTAAATCCCATGTGGAAAACATTTTCATATCTTGCCAAGTCCCACTTTTCCTACAAGACATTATTTATGGAAAATGCCACCAACCAGTAATTTCTTTAACACTTGCTCACACTATTTAACTACATAAGAGGTGTTTCTACTTATCTATTGAAATGGCTGTTTTTCACCTAAGATGTATGCAACTCCTACCGTAACGATAACCTGAAAATTGCTGTAACATGAACCTTCACATAACTTTGGAAAACGTCTCTTAGTTTTTGATAACGTGCTTCCCTTATGCTCTCTTGGTCCTCTGGGTGCTGTAGATGGTGGCCCTTCTGCCTGGGGCAACGTTGCTTGCCCTTCCCCTTCTCCGCCTAATTCTTAATTGTTACAGGTTCAGGTCAGATGTCCTCCCGTTAGCGGTGCCTTCCGATCTTTCTCCCTGGACCAGCCCTGTCTGGGTTAGCGTTCCTCCTGGGTTCTCCCACAGCACTTCCCACCACCTTCTGGGAGGGCCAACCACAGTATTTCAACCACAAGTTCACGTCGGTCTTCCATACCAGATTATAAACTCCTGGAGGGTAGGTGCAATTCATATTTACTTTTTGATCACTTGCACATAATATGGTGTCTGGCACAAAAAAAATGAGCTGTCGTAAATTTTTAAAAATTTTCAGTATTTTCTGTAAATAAGTGATTACTCATGAATACATGAATGAACACTCTATTGTCTAAACTGACAAATACAGGAGGCAAAACAGAACAACTGTGGGGTTTCATTTTAATTTTTTTAATATGACAATAATTGTGGTTCAAGAGCCACTCTGTTATTCACGGAAATAACAGAGGGTGTGCAGAAACTAATGCCTGTAAACTGTGGGAAACCAATTTCAGAGCTTTCTGGTAGTCAAACGCACAGATCTTTTGTCCTACCTCGCCGTGTACATTCGGGAATTTATTCTAAAAAAGAGATCAGGTATAAAAGTGACATAAATAAGGCTACTCAATGCAGTACTATTTATAACAGTGAGGAACGGCTGGGGCTTAAGTGTTAATGGTCAGAGGATGGATTAACGCATTCTCTTACATCTGCATATTAGATTATCTTGCAGTTATTCGAACAGACAACATAGCCCTTCCAATGATCTATGTCCAATGCTGAAGTCCTGACAGCGGCCCTGCTCCTGGAGTGCTCGCCTCACTGCCGGGAACGACACCACAATCCCTCCCGTTGCTCCTGACCCAAACCTGGGAGCCACTTTCTCTCCCCGCTGGCTGTCCCTTACCTGCCCGCCCCCTGGCTCTCCTGCAAAACGTTTCCCTGACCTGTCGCCTTTCTCCATCTCTACGGGGAGTGTTTCCCCACACCTAGTCAGTCATCTCCTCAGCGTCTGCAGCCGAGGACCAGCGGGAATGAGGGAGGGGAACTTGACGGACAACAATGAGGCCATCTTCCTCTGATTCCGAGGTCATGTAAGGGCAGCTGTGTTTTCCTGGCTTTCTCCTTAGTTGCGTTAGGTGCCTGGCAGGGGCCCCAGTACAACGACTTGACTGGACCAGTCAGAAAACTCTTGTTGCCTGAAAAGTGAAGGTAGGCCAGGCTGCACAGTGATGGGAAAAGTCAAGGTTGAAAGACGTTCTGGGTGGCTTTCACTTCAACAGCAGCGAGTCGGCGCAGGAGGCGGGCAGAGGACATTCAGGAGACAAGGGGAAGTTGGTGGACAAGTGCCCTGAGGCCTCCTTCTGTCCTTGGGAAGGCGCATCCCACAGGGAGCAGGACTCGTGCGGTGGGGAGGTCACAGGCCAGCATCCCAGTGCACCTCCTGCTGGTTAGGGGACTACAGCTGGATCTCGGGGGCCAAAGCTCCACATATAACACCAAGCTCCGCCTCTACTTTGCCCTCAGCCCCTGGCCTGGTCACGGTCCGCTACAGATACTCCAGTGTGGCTTTCATGACTCATGAGAAGAGGCCTTGGTGCAGTTTCTGAAAGTATTTCCTCCCATGCCTTGTAGCGAAACAGCACTCTGATGAGGAGTTCCTGACATCCCCAAGTATGACTACCCAATTGCAAATACACTGTTGATATAACTTAAGGCATACTTTGTTTCCGAAGACTCAGAGTGTTTTATGGGATCAACGTGCATTTTACTGTGCATTTACTACGCACCAGGGCCTAGAAAGTAATGGGGTTTTACTAATGAGTTTTTTAAGGAACCTAAATTTGCAATGATACAGTTCTTTTAATCATTTAACAAATATTTAGGTAAGATATTGCCTCACTTCTTCTCTCCCGTACTTGGCCGCTATTTTTTTGTTTTTTTGGGGGGTTGTATTACCCTATGTCAAAGGCAAGCAAATAAGGTCCTAGATTCACCAAAGTTGACCAGATCCTCCCAGTGATGAGTGTGCACTTCCATGAGGAAAACGAGCAATGTGAGCCTGAGAGAACCCTGGCCCCAGCCAGCAGAGGCTTGTTTAGAAAAGATGAGTTCAGAAAGGATGGGAAATGGGGGAGACAGAGCACCAAGTCAGCCCTGCTGGAGGCAAATTTTGCTGCGGGGCGATTTCCATCACTGATTCAACTACACTCCCGCCTGTAGGTCTCAGGATTCTGGGAGCTGAATTAGTCTGCTTCTCAAGATCACTGCCACTAACGAAATGTAAGCACTTCCACAGTAGGGAGTTCATTTGTTTTGTTTTTCTTTTTTAAAATTAAGCAAAATTCAAGTCAGGTATACTCCGCAATTGTTAGCAGCTGCCAAGTGAAAACACAGCCAGCAGCACAACAGGATTTTAACTGTGGAACTGCATCAAAGTTGCTCATTTCCGGCCTCAGCAGAGACTCGACTTAACCCCATAGGCATGAGCTGCCTTCGCATGGGCACCGAAGTGCTCCCCACGGTGACCTCAAGGCTTTCAGAGTCCCTAAACACCTGGATGGCTCACGTTTTATCTCTAAAATGCTCTAAAATGAATGTAATGTAATAGCAATGTAACATACTTCCAAGATCATTTTAATATGATTATTAACCAACAGTTACTGAACATTAACTCCTAGGCAGGCCTGGTACTAACAATTTTACAAAAATCCTCTTACTCCTCACAATAACAGGCACTTTCTATGCCCATTTTCAGTGAGGATACTTCAGTTCAGAAGTCAAGAACCTTCCCCAAGGTTAGGAAACTAGTAAGCGGTGAAGGTGAAATTCAAGTCACGCAAGTTTCTAATTATTCTTCTCCAACATATTCCACTACACTGTGGTAACTCACTTTTCAGTTAAGTTAGTTAACTCTACCTCCTCAGTTCCCTACGTCAAGGATCGGCAAACTTTCTCTGCCAAGGGCCAGACAGTACAATCTGGGGCTTTGGGGACCGTATGTGGCCTCTGCTAGTCACAGCCTGGCAGAGCGGCCACACACAATCTGTAGTGAATCAATCAGCCAGGCTGTATTCCAGGAAAACTTTATTTACTAAAACAGACGGCAGGCGGATTTGGGCAACAGTTAGAGACCCCTTGGTGTAAGTAAAATTCATGTTCCAGACAGATAGGCACATCTGTCCTGTGGCTCTGTGAATCTCTTATTCTTGGAAGAATAAATTAGAAGAAAATGCTTTTCTTAAAGAGAGGGAGAAGCCAATGCCAAAAGGCAAGGGAAAGGGATTTAATTTTCCCCTTCTGTCCTTTATCAATAACCTGATAACCGCAGGGAGCCTCTGTGACCGGCCCTCCAGTCCCTCAGTCACGGCTTTTTGCTTCCATGGGGACCACGCGTGTCCTTCACCTCCGGGATCCTGGACAGGCCTCAGTCGCTTTTCCCTGGGCCGTGACTCCCCACTTAGGTGGTTATGCCTTATCTTTCCACCTGATTGGAAACCTACCCCTGAAGCCCAGTGGATTGATCTTCTACATTTTTAATGGCATATCTCTATGCTTTTGTTCATGCTAGGAAAAATGTCCCACTCTCGCTGTTAACTGAGTCCAATAGCTAATTCAAGAAATACTTTACTGCGTTCCTGGTTCAAAATCCCTGGTCTCTTGATTCACCTCTAACACATAATATCTAAACATGCCAACCATACTTGTGTATTTTGATTCAACTGTTGTCTCACTTATTTCAAATGCTGAACACTAATACCATAAAAGAATTGAGATTCACTCTCAGTTAAGAGCTTATTGTCACTGGATATAACCAGGAACTAGCCAATGTAGTTAAGACTGATTTTAGTAATTTAGCCTTGTTCCCAGGTTCTGAATAATGAGAGAAAAGGTCAACCTTCAGTTTCATACAGAACTGGAAGGCAAAGATTATTCGGTCATGTAGCACTAATGACAACTTTGGGTATCAAAATCAAGGAGCAGAGGTAGGAAAAAAATCAGGGGGACATTAAAATGTCCAAATGCACTAAAATGATGTCCAGAAAATAAAATGGAATGTTAATGGCATTACAAATTCCTGTTCGGAAAGAATGTCTGGGGCTTCAGGTCAAGGTGACAGCACAGGCAAACACTGCTCCCCTGCCCTCACAGCCACACCAACGTTACAGCTAAACCACGGAACAACCGTCGCTCAGAGCCAGCAGAAGCTGAGTTGGATGGAAGTTTGGCAACTATGGGATTAAAGAAACCACATCCATCCAGACGAGTAGGAGGGGTGGAGATGTGGAGTGGGGCCTTGGGAGGGACGTCTCACATCAGGGTCCACAGCCCAGGGTTCCAGTGCCAGGAAAATAACTCCCCACAACTTCTGGCTGCAGAAACCAGCAGGGTTTGAGTTGGTGGGAGAAACTCCCAAGCAGTTCCTCTGAAAGAACCCCCACACGGACTTAGTCAGATTCACTCCCTCTGGGCTCCAGCACCAGGGTGGCAGCTTGAAAGGCACCGTGGCACAGAGGGAGGAGCTGAAATGCTGGCATCAACACGAGGGCTGGGAGACAGCTTCCTCCCAGACAGGGAGGCGGGTAGCTGCCATGTCTGAGACTCCATCCACCTGGCAAACACTGTTTGCCCGCCTCCCCCAGCCCCACAGGGGAGCTCCTGAGGCTCCCTCCCACCCAACTCGTAGCTGTTAACAGTAGCTTTACCATATGGACGGCTGGTCTTAGCTCAAGCGTCACAGCCTACTAACTCCTTTCCAGCAGCAGCAGCTCAGTGAGCCCCGGACCTGGCACTAGCAGCGACAGCCTCCACTCACCACGTGGCTGCACCTGGGAGCCTCCAAGTCCAGCACAAGTTGCAGCATCTCAGATGGCTTTATAGCTCAGGCAGGGGGGCCCCCTGGGCAAAACGCAGGTGGGGGCTGACCTTGGACTGCACCATCTGGGAAACCCCAGGACCTGTGCACCCCCTGGACAGCTGTAGACCACAGTGAAGCACCACTACCAGCCCCTGCACAGCTGAGCCTCCGTGGAGGGCGGAAGGTGGTCAGTGGTCACAGCCAATCCTTGCAGCTGACTGGCCTGGGTAAATCCCTTCCATTGACCTGCCAACAGCAACCAAGGCTCGCTATAAGAGGAGGGTGTACTCAACCCACACGAAGGGCACCCTTCGAGTACCCAACTTGGGGAATTAGCGGAGGCTAATTCCTGTAGGGGATCCTCTAGGACACCTACTACATTAGGCCACACTACCAAGACACAGAGTCAAAGCAGCTCTATCTAATACTTAGTAATGAACACAGGGGCTGCCAAAATGAAGAGACAAAGAAACATGACCCAATTAAAAAACAGATGAAAAAATCCCCAAAAAAAGAACTAGAAATGGAGATAAACAATTTATCAGACGCAGAGTTCAAAACACTGGTTATAAGGATGATCAAGGAAGTTAGTGAGGATTTCAGCAGCATAAAAAAGATCCAGCCAGAGATGAAGGATACACTAACCGAATTGAAGAAAAAATGTACAGGGAAACAACAGCAGAGTGGGTGAAGCTGAGAATGAAATCAATGATCTGGAACATAAGGGAGCAAAAAACCACCAGTCATCAATGATCTTGCTCCTGTCTGTTAATCCCACACTTGGGGCAGAGGAAGTCACGTGATTCTCTTACCTGACATTTCGCAGTCCGGATGTCGTAAAGGGCCACAGAACCATTGCGTGCTCCAACTGCTATCCTGTGATTCCGCTCATAATAGCTGACCATGTAGAACCTGAATCGGACATTTTAACAAAAACAAAACTGGTTAGGTGATGACCTGCGCATGAAAGTGTTTTTATCTTTCCAAGATTAAAGCCAGCTCTTATATTTAAAATATGTGTATCTAGTTACTGTATTGAGATTCTTCAAAAATGTTTCATTGTAGTAATTCTTATAATCAACTGAAAGAAAAATGATGCAGAAGGCCCCTTAGGCCTGTCAATAATTACTTTCAATGGAAAACAACTCCATAATAACACACACCCTTGAATTTGGAAACATGAAATAAGGGTCAAATACAAAAATAATTAAATATGAAAACTGAGTTTTGCTACAGTGACTGTTATGCAAATATTTCTATTCAAATAGAAATGGAAAAAATGAAAAGGCTTCCATATTCAGTCTAATTATGTTCTCATGGTTTACTATAGTTTTAAGGAGTATTCTCTCTAGCAGAGCAATCCTGTAAAAGCTACATAAATGTTATGCTTAAGTTCACATCAATAACTTAGAATGAAATGAGAAAGTTATCCACCAGAAAAAAACTATCTGGAAAGTTCCCTATATTTCCCACATTTATCAGTTTATCTAAATGACAGATGTGACTACAGGTAATATAAATAAGCATAGTTGTTGTTTATTTGGCATTGTATAAAAAAGGAATTTAGGGAGGATGGTCGAAGATTATAAGAGGTTATTTTTATTTTTTACTTTTTTAGATTAATTTTTATGACTGGACTAAGTATCTGAATTCCTGATCTATGGTTTGTTGTGATGATTTCATGGTCATATGGCAAGGGCCTCGGAGGATAAGAATAAAAATGATCAGAAGCATAAATAGGTATGATTTTATATCCCCAAAGAGTTTTGAATATACCTTCCCATTGCTTAGTCCTTCTGACTTCAGTGTGAGCTGCTAGAATGAACAGGTGGCCTCCCTTAAATATTTACGAGAATATTGCATCAAGTCTATCCACCCTTTGCCTTTTAAAAAATCTTTGGTTCCATACTACCAGAAAACTCCGGTAGCTTTCCTGGTATTATTATTATTATTATTATTATTTTTAAGATTTTATTTCATTATTTTTAGAAAGAGGGGAAGGGAGAGAGGCAGAGAGGGAGAGAGACATCAATGTATGGTTGTGTTTCACCTGCCTCCAGCCACAGACCTGACTGGAGACCTGGTTTGCAACCTGGTTATGTGCCCTGGCTGGGGAATCGAACCTTCAACCTTTGGGTTCGCAGGCCGGCGCCTTAACCACTGTGCTACCAGCCAGGGTTGGTATTCTTTTTTAGAACAGGGGATGGGGAGGTAAAACAGACAGTGGAAAAGAAATACTGTCCTTGCATGTTTTCTAGAGACTGATATAAAGTAAAAACCACTGGGGCATGGGCCTACATTTCTGAATTCTGATAAGAGACTGAGAGAGACGAAGACAAGGTGTTTGAATGGGAGCATTTTGAAACCAGGGACATTCTGACAAAGCCATTTTGGTATTATTAGACATTAGGACTTTCATACATATTTCATAAACCTGGAAAACTATTAAGTTTTTAAACTTTTTGTTTGTTCCTAAGTAATGAATTCGACAATGCTTTTGTGCCCTGATGTGCATCCTTCCTCTGTAGTGGAAGATTAATGTTTCACTTTTCATCACATGGAAGGTGCTACTTTAGGGCGCCCTACTGGGGTCTGCGGGCGCCCATGTGCAACGTCCTCTTGTATCCTGGTTGGAGAGAAGGGAGGGACATGAAGCTTCCCCCCATTTACTGGTCAGTAAAATGTTTCTCAAAGCTCTTTCTGTTTCTTAAATGTTTCTTCAAGCTTCGTATCTACTCACTACAGAAGACAGGAATCAGCATTCAAAATCTCAAGTTCTTATACTCAAAAATAAAAGTGACTGCATTTAAAAATGTTCACTAATTTGCTTTTCAATAATTACAGTGGTCTAAGTTCTGAGCATCACTATGCCAGTAATTACATTGGTATCTACAGCACACACAATTTATATCCTTAAAGTAACATGGAATATAACACCTAACAATGGTTTAAACAAATATTTATTCTGTGCAATTTAATAGCCACAAGAAAATAAAATTTCCAGAGCTATTTTAAAAAATTCTGTTATTGAGCTTTGCACAGGTATAATAGCTATATTGCCAAAATCCTTTGGCAAAATGTAAATGATTATTCCTCAAAATAATCCTCTTTCAAAACAACCACTGGTAAAGTATATTTATATTGACAAGATTTTACTTAAACTAGAATTCAAAATTTTGTTGTTACCTTGACCATTTCCTATGTCCTGGGCATCGACCTCATCTTTCTCTATCACCTGAAAACACCATTATTAATGGGAGAAAAAAGATCAAATCTTGAGTCAGCCTGGGAGGACCATTTCTTACAGGTCTGCAGTTTTCCTTCTTTGCAATTATTACTGACTAATACTTCTAAATAGTATCTTAAAGCATTTGGAACAGAGAACGTCTTAACTGCCTGTGTTTAAGGTTGGATTTCTTATTAAATTGTTTATTTTGTTAACAGTGTCTCTTCTAACAAAACAGATAAGACCATCTTATACGCAGTTGCTTCACAAGCATGCGCCCAGGGGGCTGGATGAAGGGGCGTCTCTGGAGCCCCTGTTCCCCCAGACCTTCTTTTCCACTGGGGGTCTGTCAAGGTTAAGGATGGTGAGATACTTGCTACTTACCCCCACCCCACAAACTTCAATGGATGGAAGAGGAGCATCCATTGCAGTTGTTAAGACTATTCTAGTCCTGACCTGATCCTACAGGACAGCCTGAAATTTCTCCAAAATTGGGGAGGGGATGCAGAGAAGGAGTTCGCATGAGCCCAGCCTTTTGGAAACAGTACCTCAGCCTCCTGTTTGGGGTAGTGTTTCTTGGGCAGCAACCTGGCAAGAATCCTTGTTACAACATTCGAGTTAGAACAGGTTCTTCTCTATTAAGTATGTGGAAGAAGAATAAAGCGGAACCGAGCAATGTTGCAAAATGTATTTCTTGCTAGGGTTAGGGTGGTCCTCACCCAGAAATTCTGGTCATTGGTCTCCACATTTTCATTATTGCTCACATCACCCAGAGTGATCCTTTTCAACCACAAATCAAGTCACCTCTCTCTTATCCCAGTCATCTTTCAGAACGCGACCTTACGTGGCCCTGACGCGTCTCGGACCATCTCCTCTGCCCTCAGCACACTCTGTACCAGACCTGCCGGTCTCCTTGTCTTTCCTCACCACGCCAACTCTGCTCCCTTGTTGGACCCTTAACCTTGGCTGCTTCCTCTGCTTGAAAACGCCATCTTCCCAATATCTCCTTGGCTCAGGCCCTCACCTCATTGAGGTCTCTGTTCCCAAGTTATCGTGATAAAAGGGGGCCCTTGTGGGCCATTCAACTTAATACAGCAGCCCTTCCTCTATTACTCTAATCCAACATCCTGCTTTTCTTTATTAAAATACCGATCATCTCTGAGATATTAAACAATAATTTTTTTGGTTTACTGCTTGTTTCCCTCCACTGAGGCTTTCTCTTTTGTTTCAATGTGTGAGTCCATAAATATGATCCAAGCAAGCAGGATACAGCATTCAAGTCTAATTCAAAACACTACGCTTATCTTTCAAAGACTTGTGTTTAAGCATCTCGAATTTTAAGACCCGTGAATCACTGAGATGAACAACAAAGAAAACAAAATTGTGCCAAAAAAGTTAGGCAGAAATCAAGAAACAGAACTGTCCCATAACCCTTCTAAAAATGTATCAACTGAGAAAAATAATTTCAGTTTTACAAAAAGTAAAGGCCCCTGACGCCTGGGTACAAAGCCTGAGACTGGTAGTTGCGTAACGGAAACTAGTTCATTCCATTTTAGGGAACTAGAAAATATTTAGACTGAAACTCAAAAATGTAAATGTAGCCAAAATAATGATATATAATATTAATTATAAACAAAAGGATGATTGTTTATATCTCAGAGATGATCGGTATTTTAATAAAGAAAAGCAGGATATTGGATATTAGGGTAGGGGAAGGGCTGCTGTATTAAGTTGAATGGCCACGCAGCCAACTCCTGTGTTTTTAAATCACTTTGGTCCTTTCTATTTATACTCTCCCTTGAACTGACGACCTTTTAGAATCTTTATTAAAAATGGCCCTCAAATAAGAGAAAATTGGTGCAAAATCTAAGTCACTTTGGAAAAACAGAGTTAAAGGAAACGTGCGACTCCAGCAGAAACATGATTTGTGGGCAAGAAGCTGGTAAAGGCACTTTCTGGACCGTGACCTTGGTAGCCTGCACGGTCTCCGGATGGTGAGGTACTGTTGTATATCATTCATGAGCATTAGAACGCGACAACAAACACTCTTCAGCTAACCCAAAATTAACCTCCGGCTTAACATGAAACTGTCTAAAATCCAAGGATGTATGGAATAGGACATGAGAATGATAACTATTTATATTTCGCTACTCAGTACTGACCCTGTGTCAGGCACCATCCTAAGTACTTGTGTATGTATTTTCATAAATGGCTGTGTATTAGAAGCAATTCTTACGTTTTTAAAATTTCTTGATATTGATTTAAAATGGTTCGCAAACTTTTAACACTTCTCGTTAAAAAGGTATTAAGTCAGTATGTGATTGTAAAAAACTAACCACCACTGCCATGGACCTAGAACAAAATAAGTCTTATCTTTCATTTGCCCTCCTTCCCCAAGGGTCAACTACCATGAGCAATTTGGTGGACTTTTCTAGAGCATTTTCGAATTTTTGTTTCAAAGAAGGAATGATAGTCACACGTTATTCTGCAGCTTAACTTTTCTTCCCTCTGTACTTCCTGGAACATCTGCCCGTGTCAATGCACACACGATTCCAACTCATTATTTCACTGTTCCCTTCCTGACAGACATTTAACTTAGATTATACACGTATCTTTCCACATGTAGGGGTATTTTATAGGCTACATTGCCCAAAGCAAGATTCTGAATGAAAGCAGACACACGTTTAAAAATCTTGATAGGCAACAGCCAAATACCACCAATTCCCACTGCAGTAAAAGAGCCCCTTCCACTTGGCATTATCAAGACTTTCCACTATTTTTTGCCAACACAAAGAAAATGTGGTATTACATTTTTTGTTATAATTTGCATGAAGTAACTTTTTCATTACACTCTGCAGGATACGCAAATGGAACCAACAGAGCGCCCCTTTGTTCACTAGGCATCTGCTCAATGTCCATGACGTGTTCCTAAGAACTCGAGGAAGGACCTGAGCCGATACAAAGGCCACCTGTTCTGCAGGAAAGAACGGCAGGCCTCTGCAGTGCAGTGATGCACGAGTCACCCTGGCCACAGCAGGGTACAGAGACAACACCCTCCCCTCGCCCCATGCTGGCCAGTCTGAAATGCCAAAGAGCTCTGCTCAGGGCCACCAAGCAAGAGGCCGGGGCCTTGGTCGACAGCCCTCGGAGATGCCGCAGCGACACCCGAGGAGGAGCACTGGAGAAGGAGGTGCGCCTTCCGGAACATGCTTGCACACCCCACGAGGGTGTCGGGGCTCCCTGCCGTGAAGGTCTGGAGAAGCGCCGGTGGCTTTGGCGAAGTTACCTGCCCCTGGCGAGGACTGCGAGTGTTCTGGGATGTGAGCAGTAGAGGGAGGGGGGATGTTCTCTAGAAGTGCTTCATTCCGGTGGCAGGCACCAGCTCCAAAGGAAGAAATGGAAAGAAAGAGCTCTCATTCTGGGCCGGTGAAAGACTGTTAAACGCCATTTGAGAGTCACGATTTCCCATTAATATATAGTCAATGGGTATTTCCTGACTAACACTGTATTTAATAGGTGAATCTCCTTCTAAAAAAAAACTTGCTACAAAGCCCTGGCTGGTGGCACAGTGGATAAGGCGCTGGCCTGTGAACCCAAAGGTCGCTGGTTCGATTCCCCAGCCAGGGCACATCACCAGGTTGCAAGCCAGGTCTCCAGTCAGGTCCGTAGCGGGAGGCAGGTGAGAGGCAACAATACATTGATACTTCTCTCCCTTTCTTCCTTCCTCCCTTCCCCTCTCTCTAAAAATAATAAATAAAATCTTAAAAAAACAAACAAAAAAACTTGCTACAGGCACAATGCAGCTGGTACATTGTACAAGAATTGGAAACATTTCTTAGGGGACACAGGGAGCACACAGGGAGCGGCGTTTCTGAGAGCAAAAACCCCATGCAGGTTGAGGGTGTGCTGGACAATGGTACCAATTAAGGCTGTTGTGGGGATTAAATGAGCCTGGCATGTAATAAGCATGTACTGTGGTCAGTTCCCATAAACTTGAGGAGCTGACAGAGCATCTTCATCACCACCAAGGTCTTTTGCACTTTGTATTTCCGAATGTATAAATACAAGGAATAAATTAAACCTAGTTCATTGGCTTCCTCCCTAGGGGAAACCAGTGGTAACTAACAACGTGCTAATACAGAAAATGAAAGTCCCCAAATATTTTAAATTTGCTTATTTCTTAACTACTTGTGATTTGCGAGTATAACCTGACGACAAATGCAAATTACTTGAGTTTCAGCTTCAAGTTGCTTATATTAAAAAATATGGATGTTGATTTGAAAATTTCTCGATATCTTTTCAGTTGCTCTAAAAAGTAAATGTTCCTTCTGTTATACAGTGAAACGAAATTTTCCTGGAAGCTTTAGATTTTTATTTTAATATGATTAACTTTAATATTGAAAGGCAGCTCTCTTTGGGGAGTTTCCAGAGGGGTTTCCACTCACATGAATACAAGAGTAACTAACATCTGAAGTATTCTACCGTACAAGCATACTGTAAACTGGTCACTAATTTGAGGATTTTACTGGAAGTTAGGACTGAAACTGTTTTACATCCCATTATTGTTATGACCATCTGGGATAAGGACCAACCCCAGGGTGGGAGAGTTTTTAAAAAAATGAGCTCATGCTCTGTTCTAAGTAGACGGTGTTCCTCTCCTTCCTGGACTCTAAGTGCCCATTTAGGGTGAACCGAGCTGATTCAGCTTTTCACTTGAAAAGCAGAATCAATCAGTCTGTCTCCATAATAACGAAGTTTAAGAAAAGAAACTATCTCTGAAAATACAGACTTTTAACTCTTCTGTCTAGATTTTTCCATTCAGTTCAAACGTTTAAGTATTTATTTTACCTTCAGTTTTTTTTATGTCTTACTTATTTATAGCGTTAATGTTTTCCCAATGATCACTTTTTATTTTTTCATTTGAATTATTCTATTATACAGTTATTATTAAAGGAACCCACACACTCATTGTAAAAGGGAAACACAGAATGTAGAAAAATAACCAGTTACAAAAGGAAAGATGCTTTTATTGCTAATCCTCTCCACTAGATGGGTAATCATGAGGAACACTTTGGGGTATGTCTCACCAGATTTCTCTCCTCTTCATACGTACACATGCATGAATATCCATCCTTACATATAATATTCTTCTTCAAAAATGATTTTATTTCACATATTCTTCTGGAACTTTGCTAGTTTCTCTCTTACTGATATCTTCCCATGTCCACAGAAATGGGTTGACCTCAATCTTTGTAACGGCTGTATGGTATGCTACAGTTCTAGTATTTCTTAATGTAATCAACTATTGGTAAGCAATAATTATGTATAGAGGACACAAGTGAATAAAAGTGTTTTAATATGAACTATATTTTCTACCTAAAATCATACTAAGAAGTTTCGAAGAAAGGTCAATTGAGACATAATCATATATGGTTGCAGCAAAACCATATAAAACACTTTAGATTTCAACGTTAATACCGCTAATATTCAGATTTCCCATTTTCCCACCAAAAACTCACTGATTTCTCCATTTACAGTACATTAGAAAAATTTATATCCAAAGTCCTTTAACTTAAATTTCTCCTTACTGCTGCTGCTACTACTATCTTGCTCATTTCTACTTAGAAGCCCAAGTAGGACATTGCTCAGGCCTATGCATAGATTTTTTGAGAATATCTTCATTCTTGGCAGTGAAATATGCAATATAATACACACTGTAATTTTTGCAAAGTGATTGCTGATTCAATAGTCAGAATCACAATTGCATTCAATGATCGCCAATTTTGCATATGAAAGCAGCTCAGATTCTGGAGTCAGAAGGATTTGTCTGCATGATAAAAAACTAGTCACTTTTTAAAACTCAGCTAACACATCCCCATGTCTCCCCTTTCCTCAGTGCACAAATGCCAAGTCCTCCTTTTTGTCTCTGCCGTCACATCACCTGGGCCTCTTCCGTGTGTCCTGGATACCCTTTTATCACAGCTTCATGACATTTCTCTGATTTATCACTCTGTCTCTGCCAAGACAACTTTAAGGACTAAGAAAATGCTACAAAATCACACATGGGTAAAAGATCCACTTCAAGTGCAAGACAAACCAACGGACTGAATGCAACATGAAAAGTTTGTTAAGATTGAAGATTCCACATTGTAACTAACCTTTAAAAAATGACCACATGTTGAGTTTTGGTGAACTACCAAAGAAGATGAAAAATTATCTTAAAAAGCTATTGAAACATTCCTCCTTTTTTAGTTATATATCGATATGAGACCAGATTTTCACCATACAATTAAATTATGAAACAACATATGGAACAGATTAAAGACATATGCAGATATGAAAATCCACCTGTCTCCTATTAAGCCAGATATTAAAGACATCTGCAAAAATGTTGAACAATGCTATTTTTCTCAGTATTTTCTTTTGCTTTGGCAAGTAGTTATTTTTTGTAAAGATGTTTTTATGTCAACATGAACTGAGTTTACTGTTATTTGACATAAATCAATACATATTTTAAAAATTTCTGTTTTAATTTTTTTCCATTTTTAAAAAAGATTTTATTTATTATTTTTAGTGAGAAGAGCAAGGAGGGAGGAAGAAAGGGTGAGAAGCATCCATGTATGGTTGCCTTCCAGCTGGGTACCTGGATGGAAACCTGGCTTGCAACCTGGTTATGTGCCCTGGCTGAGAATCGAACCAGGGACCTTTGGGTTCTCAGTCCACTGAGCCGCACCAGCCGGTCCTGAAGCTTTAAAAAAGCCTGGTCCTGCACTTGCGCTTTTCCTGCACAGTCTCTGTGGGGAGCTGATGGCGGGTGGGCCTGGGGTCCCCTCACCCACCAAGGACAGCGATGCATTCCAGGCCAGGACCCCAGGTGCGCGCCCAGAGCCACCCTCAGTTTTAATTTCTAATACATTAAACACCTCTGGAGACAACATTTATAAATTAAAAGAAAAAAAATTAACTCTTTAGGATTACCAATTTTGAAAGAGTTTTGAGACCCAAAAGTTTGCAAATCACAACATGAAAGTCCGAAAGCATTTGGCAATCAAATTATTGTAACTAGAGGGAGAGATACTAGCAAAATAATAGGGGCCAAGATCAGATTACAGTAGATCAGGAGGGCAGAAGAGGTGACCGAGAGCCAGAGGGCAGACTCCTGTTCCTGAAGGAGGAGCAATGGGGGCTGCACAGTAGACAGAGAGAAGCAAGGGGAGGAAGGGGTTTTAAATGAGAGGTCACAGGGCATATACTTCCAGGCTGAGGAAGGGAGGCCACAGAGAGCTGTTCAGGACAAAGGTGACACAAGGGTCCTCTAAAGAGCCAAGTCCAAGAGGAGGTGACAGACGGCGGAATGAAGGATGCAGCAAGGAAGAGGCCTGGGCCTGGAACACAGCGGTCATCCTGTCCTCCGTGTGCCCCTGACACGTGCCTGCCACCGACTGTGTGCGACTCACCCTTGCAGGGCACAGAGTAGGGGTGAGACCTGGTGGGCTCCACTTTCACTGACTGTCAGCACAAAGATGGTCTAGATTTGACTGCGTGTAAAATGAAGGACAGGAGTAGGGAGTTCATAGCATGAAATCCTTTTCAGATTCAAGATCTTACAACTCATAATTCTATAAAAATCATGCAGCCAGGTCACTGCTTAAATGAAATAACTGGTGCCATTTATTACAGGGAAATTAAGGACTAAACCCATGAAGCGGCATGGCGGGTCTCATTACTCAACCGGGTTATTGAGTGTTCACAGTTTCTAAACTAAAAATTGGGACAGAGCCCAACAAAGGATTTTTTTTTTGAATCTGTGGATTTGACAAGTCTTGAAAAGGCATAAAAATTAAATTACTCTTAGTTGTACATCAAATAAATTGCCTTCACTTAAAAGAACAAAAATGCACGAAATTAAGGACCTAGCTGGGAATTCTGGGGCATAGAGCCTTCTGCCAGATGGAACTCTCTACTAGTTGCTACAGGCACTGGAAAAGAAAGGGATGCAAAAACCTCCTTTTTCAGGAGACTTATAATCTGCGTAACTTAGGTGTTGTAAATGACGAAAAAATTGCACTTAGAGCCATATCTAACTTTTGCTGTGAAAAAAATCCTATCTACAAATACAATAAAGTTTTCTTATCATCTTCCAATTTCATTAAATCCCTAGTCCTTCATTTGTTAAGCATTATTTCACTACTAATCCCCCAGAACATAATAAATAACCTCAAAACTTGAAATTACATTAGAATCCCATTAGATTCCTAGAGGGACTTTGTCTTCCTTCCTAGTTGAGCTTTGACAGTCAGTAGTAGCTTACAAGAGCTTAAATTTTGCTATTTTGAGATTAGTAAAGAGCATTTTTGCAAAATGAATAACAAAGTATTCATCATAGAACAAGTATATTATCACACGTGTGCTCTATACTGCCTCTCTCTTAATTCAGCAACATCTGTGCATTTCTGCATTTTCATATCTCATGCTATTGTGGTGTAACCTAAGTCACTACTATAGTTTATATGGTGACCAAACAAGAAATAATTCATCCAACAGACGCAAGTGTGATAGGCTCAGTGTTGATTGGTTTGCTACGATGGGTTTCACAAGGATAATCAAGTTCAATAATACAGAAACTAGTAACAATTTTAACAACGAATTCTGAGGAAACTCCAGTGATGTTTATCTTCGCGAAACTTAAAAGTTGTTAATTCTACTTTCTTAGTGTCCAGGGTATTTTTAACTGAGAGGTTGTTGCATTATTTATAGTCCAGGCAATTAAATGTAAATTACTCAGAACCCTCTGGACTCCTGCCTCTAAGAATAATATACGGACAGTGCTGGATGATGCCTGTTATGAAGATCATCTAGGAGACTGACAAAGGTAAAGCAAAGTTCAATGAGACAGGAGAAAATCTAAGGAATTCATTTCTTGAATGTTACCTTATTGTACTTCTTACTGCTTACTGATAAACATAAAATGAACTCACCATTGCAACGATCTTGTAGCTAATATATCCTGTTCTAAAAAGAATGCAGTTAATTCCTATGTCACAATATAATCTTCGTATAGTGATGAAAATCTGGCAAAACTACTTCTGTACAACTATGTTTTGAAGGGTGCTGGGTGCGATATTCTCTTAAGAGTTGGAATCTAAGTAATTATCTTGTATTATTAAGGGGTGCCACTATATAATAATAGCCCTAGAGCTAATATGCAAATTATTAGGAAATACTTAAGTCTATGACTATAAAGTTTATACAGCAGTTACAGTCATGTTTTTTCCATCTTTTACTAATTATAGGTATATAAGTTACTCCAAGAAGATCTAGGATAGTTCAGTTAGTACAAAGAATCGTGCTTTTAAAAAAAATTTTTAGGAAATAATCATAATTCATATTATGCGAACAACGATTATTTGTTTCTCCATGGCTTCTGAAATAAAATTTAAAATGTGTGTCTATTTCACATAAACATATGATGTACACACATACATAAACATGCACATGCTATGTAAAGGGCTTAGGGACCCCTTACAAAATATAATACAGCAAGAAGGAAAGGAAGAGCAGCCTGAGGTATGAACATGAGATAAAGAGATGTGGAGTGTAAGTTTAATTTACTAAAATTGGCAGGAAATCTGGTTTTCAGCTGCCTAATGGCCAAAACAAAATCTTTGCATTTAATGATACTGGTTATAAGGAAAACAGAAACAAAAACACATACAAGTTCCTGAAACCAAAGTAATGCCTGGCATTGTGATTTAAAAGAAATGTGCTACTGAGTCTTCACAGAAGGGCCCCGCACAGTGTCTGACAGCAGCAGGGCCCCTCGGAAACAGCGCAGGCCACTTTCTTGTGACACCAACAGGGAGACACCTCTCTTGCAGGCCTGGGGCTGGAGACGCACCCAGGAGGGTGCCGGGAACGGCCCGAACATGCAGCGCCCTGGCCTGGAGTGTAATCTAGTGACCTGAACTAGAATACGTGAAGGAATCGATGGCCCATGTGTACGCTGAACAAGCTTCCAAGTGTTCTGTTTTTCCCAACTGCTAGCTCACAGCCAAACAGTGAACAGCCTGAGGTCTCTGTCTCCAGCGGGCCTTCCGTGAGGCTAAGAGCAGGTCTCCAAAAACTCGCGGTGCAGCCCTGGAAGGCAGGAGCTGACGGAGTGTCTTTCTGTGCTTTTTTTCTTTTCTCTTTCTTTTTGAAACTGAGTTTATTCAATATATAAAAAGTAAGCATTCAAGGGTATAACGGTTTACAGAACAGAACATGGTCACAAAGAGTAGGGACTCGGGCTTTGTTTCTCTTGACTCTGGGTTATTACAGCACTTGTTTTGCAGAAGCATCTGGGGAACCTGTTAGATGCAGGTTCCGGGGCGTCACTATTCACTGGTGGGGTGGCTCTCCCTCAGGTGGGACCTGGAAGCTGGGTAATTCCAAGTTGAAGACAGTCCAGGGACTACATTTATGACCAGTCTTCTCCACAGGGAGTGAGCTCTTAATACCCATTTTTAAATTTCACCTTCGGATCTGTCCTCAGTTCTCTCAGTTACTAGGCAACTGAATGTACTTTAATATTTGGACCTGTGAGCTCCTTCCTGGCACAGTGAGGGCTGCAAAATCTCTTCAACTGAGCGGCCAGTACATGACGGACATGTTTTCAGTCGGCTGTCAGACTCTCAACTCCTTGCCGACCACAGTTTTACCGTCTGTTTCTCTTGCACAGCTGTTCCACTGGTAGCACGTGCCGGAACAACATGACGTAGGAATTGGTGGTCCACCCTGCTTTGCACCCTGGCTGCTAACAAGTTTAGAGAAATTTAGAGCTTGCCTTTGGCAAGTACATAGAGTTTCTAAACTCACCTTGGCCTTGTCTTTCTTTCCTACTCTTGCTTCCCTTTGCCTGAATTCCCTCACTGTTTTTACATTTTATATTAACTTTCAAAGCTGGTTGAGATTCTGTATGGAACAAGTGCAGTGAGTATTGTATGTATCTATACACATACAGAGTGGGGTAAAAGTAGGTTTACAGTTGTTTGTATGGAAAGTAATACAATAATTAATAACAAAATAAACTCTGTGTTTTGCATACCCACAATAGTAAATCTACTTTTGCCAAACCCTGTATGTATAAATGGATAAATAAATTAATAGAAGTTAAAACCTGGATGGCAAAAGCAATGAACCATGGATAAGAAGGTTTGGGTTTTACCTTGAAGCTACAACTTTACTGTCATTTGACTAACACATACCACAGTCTAATTCTCCCAAAATATTAATTTATGTAATGCTTTCTTAAAGATTATTTTGAGGATTAACGGGTTTGAAAGCACTTGTAATTTGTAAAGTGTTAACATAAATTTAAAAAAGATGATTACATTATTTCATTAATTGTGCATTGCTACCACCTCATGTTTTTATATGAATCAGCAAATGAGCTTTGGTCAATGATGAGAAAAAATGTCTATCAAATTTTATGGGCATGTGTTCTAACCCATTTCTATTTTTAAGCAGAAGACATTAGGAAAAGTTTTAACAAGTCACAGAAACATTATTATCTGAACACAAGTAGAAAAAGTAAACTTTTGTATCAATCCTCCTTTCAATGAATTTATAATTTGTAGCTTAAACATGAATATGGTTTGAACAAAGATGTCAGAGAACAAAGAAATTCAGTTAACACTACGAGTAAATAGAGTCATCACTAATGAAATTATATATTAAGCTATTCTATAATTAATGAACCTGAATACATAAATGAACAAACAAGTAAACATACCTGATTAATAAAAGTGATTATTGGTCTACAATAATACACAGAAGTAAGCCTACGCTAAAACTGAAGACTTTCATAGTTATAATAAAATGGCAATTTTACTTTAAGATGCAATCTGAGAAATAAGTAATAAAATACCAACAATAAAGAAAATCTTAGAGAAATTACCACGTTAAAAGTTTTAACATTCTGAGCTGAAAGCTCAAAACCTAGGTGTATATGAGAATCACAAGCCCAGTGGTTAAGGTAAAAGTAAAGCAAAATAAAATAAAGTCCAAGAAACCAAACTCAGAATCCTCCAGCATTCCATGGTGCTACTTCATCGTGGCACTCACAGAAAAGAGTTCATTTGATGCCTAACCCAAACAAAACCAAATGTTTCACAAATAAGAAAATGACACCACCCTGTACTTTTTCTACATATAAAATACTTACATATATATATATATATATATATATGTTAACTAATTTCTAAAACCCATGGCATTTTTTTTTAAAGGGAAAGAAAAGGGGGAAAAAAAAGACAAAAGGGTACACAGTTACATAAAGATTTTATCCTCAATTGAGGGCAATTTTTAAAAAATTGCTTTTAGAAACAGACTTAGAAGGGAGGAGAGAAACAATGATGTGTGAGAGCAACACTGACTGGCAGCCTGGTGTACACGCCCCAACTGCAGATCAAACCTGAAAACCCTGGGTATGTGCCCTGCCCAGGAATCGAACCTGCAATCTCTCAGTCCGTGGGACAATGCGCCAACCAACTCAGCCACATCAGCCAGAGCAAATTATATAAAGCTTTTAAAAACAAATGTCACGCCATGAGTTTTTGAGTTACATATTTGGTGAAAGGCATTTATCAAAAAAAAGAGTTCATAAGTGCTATAGGGTACCTGATACAATACAATGGCATGGGTATGGCAGATTTTCATTAAAATAGTTTTAACTTCTGTTAATATTTTTGTTGTTCCTTTATCCACCTAGTACAAATCAGCCAATAGGTAGGGTGACATTGACCTGTAAAACTTCCAAGGTCCCATCTAACAACTGACAGATGTCAGTCCATAATTTGGCGTAAGCTCCAACCTTCTGTTGTTGATAATCTCTGGTGTGGGCTGACTCTTAAATAAGTAGGCCTTGTGGTTTATCCATGCACAGCTCAAATAAGATCTGACATTTAATAAGAGGTAGTCAACAACTTTTTTATAAGTCTGATGTTTTATAACTTCATGCCTTATCAACTATGTTCTGGGAAAAGAATGACACATTTGTCCTTAAACTCTGCTGACTTCCCGTCGCTTACAGAATCATGGCCTGATTCTTTCGCATAGGATTCAAAGCATTATCCTCGACTTCCACCCTCAACCTACATCCAGCTGCAACGACATGGCCCCCACCAAACTCAGGGTACACTCTTACACCTCGAAACTTCGGCCAGGCCGGTTCTCTGCGCAGCTCAAGGCGCCCATGCCTATTTACCTGCAAACCCACCTCACCAGCTCTTCTGTTAAGTGTCCCCAAAACTCACCACCTCTTTTTTTTTTTTTAATTTTAATTAATTATTTTTTATTTTTTATTTATTTATTTTTTAAAAATTTTATTGTTGTTGTATTACATCCATCCCCTTTTTGCTCCCCTCTGTCCCCCTCCCCACCCACCC